>JBDJHY010510977.1:0-11243 GCA_039654485.1 Withania somnifera
TTTTTCGCATATACTGTTGTAGTCCTCCGCTTCGGCTACGGACTACAGGGTTTGGTTCTCCTACTGGGTGGATATTAGGTGTCATCATGACTCTGAGAAGTCGGGTCGTGGCAAAGGGAGGAATAAATAAATGAAAAGGGTTATGTAGAAATCAACAGATAACTCACCGGTTTATGAGCAACAAGGGACTGTTTACCCTCACCTCTCAATTGAACCTATGAGACACCATAAACTCCAATAATCAATCAAGGAAAATCGACTTGAATCCACAAATAGAAAATCCTTTGATTGAAAGCGAAAAGAAGTTAGCAAGCAACTACGGGAATCCACCCACCGCTACACTATGCTAAGCTATAACTATACTCTCAATGAGTTCAATTTCAATATTCATCAAGTCTACCGTAACCTAATGCAAGACTACCCGTTTATAATAGTCTAATTATTTAATAAATACAATTGAGCCCAAAAGTGACTCAATATGACAAAAAAATCCTTTAAGTCTTGAAGCTATCACATTGACCCCACAAATTTGGGTCACATCAACTCAAGCCCTCGAAGTCTTCCTTCCTGCCCAAGCTATCTTCCAAACTTCAGACTGCCTTCCTAAGCGTGCGATTGTGCATCTTTGAGTTTTCTTTGGTTCCTTTATGCCTTCCATAGCTTGGATCACCCAGGTATCATGCTTGATGTTTCCTGTGCTCGTATCAGTGAGGGTACCTACATCCCACCATAGGAGAACCACCCAACAAGTATGAAAAGAAAAAGTAATAAATAAAAACAAAAATAATAGTATATATAAGGGTATAAAACACAAAAAACTAATACAATAAAAGAAATCCCCAAACCTGATTAATTAGTACATGAGGCTCTCAGAAAATAAATACAAAGTCTAAAGTGAAAGTACATAACCTGTCTCAGAAACCAATGAAAGAAATAGACAATAAGAAAGGTAAAAGAGAAGTTTCGGATGTCAGGAGTGATCATCTACCTCAGCTATAGAAAATTAGCAAAATCTAGAGTCAGCGGCAAACATTCGTACTCGAATTTACACCAGAAAGATGCAGAAGTGTAGTACATATAAGAAATAAAAGCAGCAACTAGCAAATAAAGAGAAATAAGTCATAAAAATCAAGAGTACGAGTATAGGCAAATAATGCTAGCTACAGATAAGTGAAGTAAACAAGGAACAATTAATGGACCTAGCCAACAATAGTAACAGAAGAAGTCAACTAAAGAGGTGGATATATACCTGAGTCCTTGCAACATATAATCAAGTAAAGAGAATCAATAAAGGTGGTGTACCATTAACTCAATAAAGGATGAAGAACGAGCCATAATAAAATGAAACCCACATATAGATAGTAACTACTAGCCAAGGAAATTCTAAGTACTACCAAGTAACAGTAATAAATAAAGGACAAAAAGTAAATAAAAGATACACACAAGTAGTCACGTTCAACCTGCTAGCACCCATCCTACCAGAAGGTTTTCAACCAAGAAGACAAGTGCAGAAAGTAACACAGACATAAATATGCTAAAGTAAATATTTACGCTCATTATTCAAAAGGTTATAGGCATGGAAGGATAGAACTTATGGAAGGCACTATTCCAATATACCTACTACTCCGCCCTATACCCCTTCCTGGTCGCCTACGTACATACCTCGGGCTAATAGGGTTTATGGCGGGGAAGCACCCAGCATACTAACAATTGTCATAATATGAGCTCTTACTGTATGGAAACAAGGCTCCAGTGTGTCAGATATCAATAATGTTCTCGGGCGTCACCGAGTCTAAAATTATTTAATAACTCAGTATTCGTGCCCGACATCACTAGGACTAAATCAGGTAATGTTTGATACTCAGCATCCGATATCGGGCTGAACTAATAAATGCCAGTAAGGCCATTTACCCAGCTCCAGGTTTTAGATTCTGGACTAAAATAATAGAAATAGGTGCACCAGGTGCCAAATCGATAATCGGGTCTTAGAATAATTTAAGAAAACATAAGATAATTTATTTCAATAAAGAGTCCGTTTAAAAACCAATTTCATATCAGAATTAGCCTATAATATCAAAATCTCTTTGATCATATAAACATATTTATGCTCAACTTTCATTATTAAAATTTAAAATAATGCAAGTCATCAATATACGAAAACAGGACCTTAAGGCCAATTAAAATATGAAAACGGGCTCAACAAGGCTATGTAAGGTTTCAAAATCATGAATACTGGGCTATTTTCCAAAAACAGTGGAAACCAATGCATAAAATCTATGTAACACGAAGATGACATACATATATGATATGAGCACAATCACAGTCAAGGATCACAGAATGCCTTGTCGGCCCTACACAAGCTCAGTATCACTACAGCAAGCATAACCACCCAAAATAATGTTCGGGACTCACAGACATCCCAATAATTCCACCATATATGATCCATAGCCAATGCAGACCACTCACGGTCACAGGGTAATCTATGATCAAAATACAACACCAATACACAATAAAGAACCTACTAAAGAAGTGGACAGGGTCAACGATACCAACCTAAAATTTCAATCAAAGGACACTAAATAGTATTATTACTTCCATATAAGTCAAGTATAAGATCGTAAGTCATATCCTAACTGTTCACTGAAGAAAAGCTCGTAAATACAAGGTAGAAGATGTTCAGACTGCTCTAAATCTCCCAAAAATACGCAAAATAGCATGAACAATTGTGAAACTAGAAAAATGTAATCTACACATTAGTATGAGCGCAACTATACCCATAAATCTACGAAAATAGTCGGGGTCAAAATATGGGTCCAAACAAGTCTACAGGTCTGCGAACCCGAAACTCTTAATAAAAGTTACAAAAAAGTTCCCCACATTGTAGGGAACTTATACCCAAAATATAAAGCCAAACCAAGAAAAAAATAAGGTTCAATTTATGAAATAAAGTGAAGAACCAACTTTAGAATGGGGAAATATTTGGTGAAATTTGAAAAAATTAAAGTGGAAACTTACCAATAATTGATGAATAATGAAAGAAATTGAGTTTCCAATGTTATCAAAGCTCAAGTATAAAGAGACAAAGTCTAATAATGCCGAAAACCCAACATTGGAAGGGAAAAGATGATGAAAATGAGAATAAAATTGGGTTTGGGGATTATATATACTTCTGGGGTCCTTTAATGCATTCGCTGCATAAGGTTGTGTTCACGATACTTTGGGGAAGAAAATAATCTCTGTGTTCACGGAGAGGGGACGATGTTTGAGGAAAGGAACGGAGGAAGACCCTCTGCATCATAGCTATCCACCGCATTCGCAGAGCACAAGCAAGTCATACCCCACAGTAAGCCTCTGGGTTCACGGAGAAGTATCACTAGTGAACCAGATAGCAAAAAGCAGTCATCACCCAAACTATAAATGATGGTTTGGAATGCTTTCAGAACACAATAAAAATAATTAAGTATGTAAATTGCATGGAAACGAGATTTTGAGTTCAATGACGTAGATATTTTAATCTGAGACCATTTTGATTAAATTTTAACTAAAGTCAACCGTCGGCCTAAATTACATAAATTCCAACCGAGTATCTGAAATAAGTTTGGCTACCTTGAAGCCCGAATGAACACCTCGCTCTAATCTGAGGATCTAATCATGAGATGATTACGCAAGCTCTAATTATGAACTAGAAGGCTCATAAAACAAGTGAAACAAGATAAACTCATAGAAGGCTTCTGTACACGAACCAAGAGTCTTTGTAGACCCAAATACACGTCTTAGAGCTAACAGAATTGTCAGAATTCAATTTTGAGATCATTTTCAAGGAGTGTTAGCCAGAGTCAATGATATCAAATGTGAAGGCTTTAAATAGGAAATAGACACAACAACCAAAAGAATGACCTAGGAACCAAACCTTTGGTCCGATATGTCATAAATGACTTAGGGATGCTATAGAAAAGCTCAAAACTGCAATAAAATATGATAAAGGAAAAAATGATTGGAAGGGTCATTACACAAGTCTTTTATGAGTTCTACAGATCTTGCTGGGATAATAACTGATGGGTCCCTTATAAACATACGTCGCATAGATACATGCAATACTACATGAATAGATGATCACTCTATAGGTAGTTCTACTTCATAATCTACCTAGCCAACTCTCTTTATGATTTTCTGTGGTCTAATATATCTTGGGCTTGGCTTGCCCTTATTTTAAAATCACATAACACCCTTCATAGGTGAGACCTTTAAGAATACCCAATCATCTATATGAAATTCCAAGTCCTTGCACCTCACATCTAAATAGGATTTCTAGCAGCTTTGAGCAGTCTTTAGTCATTTTCAAATCAACTTAACTTTCTCAATTGCCTGGTGGACTAAATCTGGCCCAAGAACCTATGCTTCACCCACCTCAGACCAACCAATAGGGTACCTACATCTTCATCCTTATAAGGATTCAAATGGTGTTAATCTACATGCTATAATAGTAGATATATTATAAGAAAACTCAATAAAGGGAAAATAGTCATCCCAAATATGAGTAGTGAATTGCGAACCTCTATTAAAACAATGGACAAAGGAGTTTCATGTAGGTGAACAATATCCTTTACATATAACTTAGCATAATCCTTAGTTATGCTGGAGGACTTAACAGGCATGAAGTGGGATGATTTTTTCGTTTGATCAATAATAGCCCAAATAGAATCATGCTTGTGAAAGGAGGGAGGCGATCCAGTGAAAAAGTCTTATTAATGGCCTTCCATTTCCATTATGGAATTTTAATAGTCTATGCTAAGCTATCAGGCCTCTAATGCTCTATTTTTACTTGTTGACAATTAGGGAACTATGCCACATAATTTGTTATATTCTTCTTCAAAATGTCCCACCAGTAAATCTCCTTTAGACCATGAATACATTTTTGAAGAACCCAGGTAGATAGAGTATCACAAACAGTTTGACTCAATCATAATTTTCTCCCCCGATCCGTCTACATTAGGAACACATAGCCTACCTTAGCACCTTAATGTGCCATCGCTCATAAGCTCAAATGTTATGGCTGTGTACTGGATGACACCTTATTTATACCATTTTAATATAGGGTCATCAAACTACCTATGCTTCACGGTTGTTACTAATGATGACTCTGCAGTATTTTTAACCACTGAGCCCCTTTCTTCAGAGTTTATTAATCAAACACATAAACTAGATAGCCTATGAATATCCCTAACTATATTCTGCTTTTCTACTAGTAAATATGTTATATTCCCAATATATTGGCAACTAAGAGCATCTACTACAATTCATGACCCGATTCTCAGGTCATGAGGGCACCTACACCCCATAATAGGAGAACCACTGGACAAGTATGCAAGTAAGAATAATAAACTAAGTGGAGAAGATAAGACATAAATAAGGGACAATCATCTACCTCAATAACTAGATCTCATCTACCTCAATATCAGACACCAGAATCAATCATCTACCTCAATAACTAGATCTCATCATGAATCTCGATCAACATTGACCACTCATACCCGAATCTGCACCAGAATATGCATAGTGTAGTATGAGTACCAAAAGCAATAGGTACCCAGTAGACATCATAATATATAAGTAATAAAAGAAGTAAGTAAACATATAAGGCAGATAAGCCACAGAAGTCAAACAAGGATCACATATATAGAAAGCTAGCTAACAAGATAAAGATAGGTAATATAGCCTAGATACTAGCTATGACAAGTAAGGTTCAGGCAAACTAGTGAAAGAATGTACTTGAATCCATCCTTAACTAATAAGAGATGCAAATAATTAACAGATGTGGCGGTATACTGGTAAATTTGAATAAAGGAGATGGAAAATGGTCTAGCTAAACATACATAATCAAATCATAAAAGGGATCCCACAAGACACAGAAAATGAACTGGTAAATGGATCACGCAAGATCTAGCTGATAAATATGAGGGCAGTCCCGCAAGATATAAATGATAAACAAAAGGGGGATCCCGCAAGATCGAAGTAATCAATAGAAGTGTGTATCAATAGAATAGATAAGAAAATAAATAAACACACAAGGATGAATGCAAACCCTTTGGTACCCCATTCTACCGGAGAGTGCAAATAACAAACAACAGTCACAAATAAGATATACAAGATAATATGATGCAATGATGGTAAAGTAAATTTGTGCACTCCTGCTCTGACCCATAAGTTAGGTAGGACCACATAGAAGGTCGTGACATGTATACCACTACTCCCTTATATACCCCTTCTTCAGTCACCCACAAGCCAAGATCAGCAGGGTCCATCAAAAGATGCAACCTACATATAACAACCCTGCAAGGTAACTAGAACTACTCATAACATAAACTTAACCCATAAAATAATTGTTCTTACATAACAAAAATAGTACTCAGATAACAAAAGTTGTATTTTAGACCTCTGATGGGTCAATATCAGGATGAATATAAATGATGGTGCTCACTTGCAACCAAGTAAGTCTGAAATAAATACAACATCTAGCTCAGTACGCAATCAAGGTGTAATAACTCAATTCAACGATCAATTCAATACTTACCCCTTTTATCATCAAACATGGTAAAACATTTCAAAAATACTCATATTTAGTCTCATAATACTGAAGTCGGGCTCATAAATCCATGTAAGGTTTCAAAATTAATAACATTAGGATCGTGGCCAAAAATAGTGGAAACTAATGCATCACAACCAGTTTTATGATGATGAAAGGCTCAAACAGAGTGATATCACAATGAATCCTATTGGTCTTCCAAGTCATAGATTCAACAGCAAGCACAACCAACCAAGTCAAATATTCAAGACTCATGAATATTTCTCATAAAACCCACCATCTATGTTCTAGAGTCATGGTAAAACCATTCAGGGTTACAGTGTAACTATAATCGCAAAAAACAACAATATAAAATCAAGATGCGGACTAAAGAAGCAAAAAAGGGACACAAGTGCAAACCCGAAAATCTCAGCCCAAGGCTATCAAAATACCACAATTACTACCCATATAAGCCCAGCCTAAGACATTAGTCGTAGCCTACCTATCCTCTAAAGAAAAACTCATAAATATAGCATAGAAGATGCCTGGATTGCTCAAAATCTCCACAAAATGCACAAACTCCAAGAATCATACAACTAGAAAAATAATAATCTAGACGTTAATTTGAATTAAATGATACCTATAAAGCTATAAAAATAGTAGGGATTAAATATGGGAAAAAACACACCTATAGGCCCACAAATTCGAAAGTTCGAAAAAAGGGTATCAACATGTTCCAGACATAATGAGGAAATTATACCCAAAATTTGGAGCAAAGACAAGAAAGAAATAATCTTGAAATGATGAAATAAAGTGAAGAACCAACTTTGAGAAACTTGGGTGAAATTGAAGAAACTAAAGTGGAAACATACTACTAATTGAAGAATAATGAAAAAAATCAAGCTTTCAACATCACCCAAGCACTTACGCAAAGACCCACGAATTTTAATGAAGGTTTAGAAGTGTTTGAAGAAGACAAAATGGAGAAAAATGTTGAATTTCGTGTTTCTCAACTACATATAGTCGTTGTACAATGATTTTATGTGATCATGTAGGTGTTGCTCATGACCACGAGCAACACCTGGGAATGACTCATCATGATCAAGTGGATTACATGCGGTGATCGCTAAGGTCAGGGATGGAGAGTCACGCGATCGTATGGACAATATCCGTGATTACAAGTAGGGAACCAGGGCACAAAGCATCGCAGTCACGTGCAAGACACATAGCAATTGAGGAAAATGATTACGAAGACTCATACGATAGTAGAAGAAAGGGACACAACTGGTAAGAGTATCTTAGTTGTACACCAGTAGATGAAACATATCAGAAACTAGTAATAAAATAAATTCAAAATAAGTCTTAAAATGCATTTCAAAACCAATAACGCAGACCAATTATGCTACCTATATAGTAACGACATATTGACTAAATGGTGCAAATAAAATTCTGATCTGAGGTCGTTTCGAAAAAATATAGACCAAAGTCAACTCTATGCAAAAATAACTAAGTTTCCAACTCAGCACTCAAAATGAGCCAGATTATTCGAGAACCCAAACGAACAACTCACTTAACCAAAAATCAACATTCTAGAGCTAATGGTACAGTTGAATTTTTAATACGAGGCTCCGATCAAAAAATGACCACCTAAGTTACACTTAGGTAACATAAAGCACATAAAACACATAAAATCGCATAAACTCAAAACCAAAGCTCCCATACTCGAACCAAGAGTCCATGTAGATGAAAATCCATGTTCCAAAGCTAATGAAACTATCAAAATTTACTTTTGAATTTTTTTTTATAAAATGTTGACTAAGATCAATTATTTTAGTATTAAAAGGAACAAAAATAGGGAAACAAATATAATGAACAAATGAACGAATTAGTAGTTGAATTACTTAAATCATATGAAAGGAATATGAACTTGGTTGTATTTGAATTTCATAAGTATCATAGTATGTGATCTCTGAAGGCAAGTCATAAAGGCGGTGAGCCACGTGTACTAGGAAACGTCGCATAGTGAGTCAAGTGAATACTATCTCTATCCTTTCCCCAGCATCGCTTAATTTTATGTTTCAACAAATGATGCCATAAAGTCCTCTGAATAATCAATTATACTATAAAATAAATTGTACAAGTAGTAACCTTTGAATGAAAATTTAAGAACTCTACATAATTGATAGTAACATCTCATTAAATGCAACAAACATAATGTTTTGTGGCTTTAACTATGAAATATAGGGATGTATTCACTGTATTTATAATGATAGGGGAACCGAAATACCAAAGCCGCGGTAAACGGCAACGGTAACTTAATAGACCTAAGGTAGAGAAATTCATTGTATGGTTGCTATGGTATGACAACTAATTTATATTTAAAACTATATAATCAATGAAACATATGATCTCTATAAAGTATTAATGAAATAAAGTACAGCTATGATGACAATATGGATGCCCAACTTGTAAAGATTAAGTTAAGTACTCTAAATCAACTAATTTTATGAATAAACACCATAAATTATAGGGAATATAGTAACTAATATACCTATCCTTGTATCATATTAACTATTATCACCCTTGTTGAGAAACATATGATGTCGGGTCATGCCTTATGGCGAAGGAGGGATTTAGCCTTACATACCTTGCTTTGTGCCCCCACGCTTATAATGGATTGTAACCTTTTCTTATAACATCTAAACAACATATAATTACGTGATACAAACATTATAAATAGCTCAAAACCTAATTCAATACATATCGTCCATAGATCGGTTAATAGGTGAGCGACTTGCTTGGCAAACTCTCTTTATACCTATGCATCTTTCTAATAACCTTCTCTTATTACAACTATAAGTTAGACATATATTAAAAATATTTTTAGTATCTAATAACCATTTGGTACCTATAAATTCGTCCATATACTCAAATGGGAAGCATGTCCTCACAATAGTCAACTACCCGGTTTATCACCATACCCTTCAATCCCAAGCCAAAAAATAGCAACAACAAAACCAAACCATGAGATTTCCATACAACTACACATATATTACATCCCCAACATATTTCAATAAAATCAAAACAACTTAGACTCGAGGCTTCAAATCACCATTCCACGAGTCCATACAACAAATATGTCAAGAATCGATTCCTTTTTTAAATTAAAATAATGGATGGAGGAACTGAAATTTACTTAGGTTTTTTATATTTCAAACTAACACATAAAATTTTTAATACCAAGTTTTACCCACATAATAACACCCTAAAACAACATGAAAACAAGTCAAGAACAATACTAAGTTTAAAGGGGCTTTCATGGGGTTTCTTTCTCTAAAGGTTGCCCAAACTCCCAGAACAAGTGAATTTAATATCCACCACCATAACCACTATAAATTCATTATAAAATACAAGATCCCATATCTTTAATATTTGGAATACCTTGAAGAAAAAGATCTCTACAAAGGAGAAAAAAGATGTTCTTGGTTTGTGTTAAGAGAGAGAGAAAGAGTTATGTTTTAGTGTATTGTTAATCTAGTGGAATGATCTAGATTATTTGCTGAATATGTGTATACATGTTAAATTATTTCACATGGTTCTTTTTCCTTAACTCATTACCATCCCATTATTTCCATTTAGAAAAACTTTGTGCCCAAAAAGTCAAAGTAGGTGATCCACCTACTTGTACTTTTTAAGTTTTGGCCTTAGATCTTTCAACAGTAGGTGACACACCAACTTGAACCACTTTTATATCCTTTATACACGTCATTTAATAAAGGCCACATATACAAGTAGCTTAAGAAAATAGGACATCAAAAAGATTAACTCGAGCATGTAAAAAGACCGAACATGTTAGGCTCTTAAAATAATAGGTGATATATTTATCTCAAATTCACTTGTCTTTTTAAGTCTAAATCTGTCAAACTACTCTCCACTTTATTATAGTTAGGAACTTACACTTAGGCCAAATTATAGCCTCATTTTTAAATTTCTAAATAAATCATTGACTTAACTTAGTCATATATATTTTGAAATCTATGGGGTATTACAACATTAAATTATAAATCATATTAAATCAACACGTCCATACATGGTAATAATATCAAGTAAGGAGGCAACAAGTGCAAATTATCCTGTTGGGGTATATCAAATCCACATAATTATTAAAACTCGATAGATAAATAGTGACATTCCCCACTAAAGGCATTGGTGAATCGTTGGTAATTCTCATAAATTCTTGAAATTCCAGCTAGTTCCAAGCTTGTGTTTGGTTCCCTAGGCTTGATTTCACCCCGTAGTCGATTTCTCTTCTCTGTTAGGGTATGTATTTATTTGTTCCCTTGTAAATTATGTAAAGTTTTTCACTTCTTTCCTCTTCTTATCCGGCCATTTTGAGATTATTCCTTACTCGAATTGTGCTTATTTTTTAACATGAGTTCTTGGTGCTTCTGGGAACTTTGTGGAAATTTTTATTTTCAAGTCCAGTTAGCAGGGCTTGTGGCCTTGTTTTAGACTTGATTTTTGGACCAATCCCAAATTTTATATAATTTATATTGTTAGCTTTGTATTGATACCTATATTCTTATTTTTCTAGTTCGAGTCCATTCAGGGCTATTTTGCATTAGATGAGATGATTCCCAAGTGTTGTAGTCCTTTTTTAACCAGACGACAAGTAGGCTCC
>JBDJHY010511087.1:0-17124 GCA_039654485.1 Withania somnifera
ATCATCAACAATCACCAAGGCATATAATTTACCTCCTAGACTAACATGTCTAGAGGGACCAATCAAATCCATATGCACAAGTTTAAGAATTCTTGAGGTAAATCTAGAGAAATCATCAACAATCACCAAGGCATATAATTTACCTCCTAGACTAACATGTCCCAATCAAATCCATATGCACAAGTTCAAGAATTCTTGAGGTTGATATTTCTTTCTTAGTCTTGAAGGAGCCTCTAGCATGTTTGCATTTAATACATGGCTCACACAAGTTTTCTTTATAATATTTGATTTTGGGTAGTCCTCGAACTACATCATTTTTAGCAAATTTAGATATTAAGGTCAATCGTGCATAACTTGTTTTCAATGCCACAAAAATGCATTTTCTTCTAAAGAAACTAAACATCTTTCATTGAAGGACAAATCATCATGCAAATTAACGACATAAGTATTTCCATGTCTCAAGGAAAAAAAGGCAATTCTATCATATTTTCTAACAAGGCAATGAGATGATTCAAATTTAACATCAAAATCTATGTCGTATAATTGAGAAACACTTAATAAATTATGTTTCAATCCATCAACTAACAAGACATTCTCAATGGTTGGCAAAGGTTCCTTACCTACTTTACCAATACCAATGATTTTACCTTTATTATTATTACCAAATATGACATATCCTTGGTCTCTTTGCTTGATTTCTACAAAGAGACTTTTATCACCACTCATGTGCCTTGAACATCTGCTATCCACATACCAAACACTAGTTGGTACTTGCCTTCTTGCTTGCACCTACAAAATTAATACATTTTCATTTTATTGGTACCCAAGCAACTTTGGGTCCTTTTGTGTTAGTCCAACAGACTTGTCTCGGAAGGATGGTTCCTTTAGCAACCCATACCTTCTTTACCTTGATAGACCTTCTCAAGGATTTGCAAGAAGAAGCATTATGCCTACTTTTAAGAATTTTTTACAAATTGGAAAATCGTGTAAGCATGAAAAATTGACACTCTTGTTTTTAATAAATTTAGTCATTAGATAAGAATCCTTTTTATAAGGAGCACAACCAATACCATGTTTGGATATAAAGAATCTTTGTAAAGACAATAAATCTTCAAAATTTTCTTTTCCACTAGTAAATTTTCCAATCACATAAGAGAATTCACTCTTAAGTCTACTAATTTCACTAGTCAATTCACTTTATTTACTTAACCACTCATTATGCAAGAAAGTTAAATCAAGATTTGGAGTAACTAACCTATCTTTAGTACAAGGGACAAGTTTACTAAGATTATTTACTTTTTCATTCAAGAATCAATTTTCCTGCTCAAGTTTCTTATTTGCCTTTTTTAGACTTTTATTCATTTTTATGAATTTTTCAAAAAAAAAAATTGCAATAAAATATATGGATCATACAATCCATCATCAATCAAATCATCATCATCTAGATAGTCATTTTCAAAACACATCATTATCATTAAGGATAGAGCATATTACCTCATTGTCTTCGTCACTTGAGTAATTGCTCTTTGCTATAAGAGCTAGGTTGACTTCCTCATCCTTAACCTCGTCATCACTCCATGTTGCAACAAGAACCTCCTTTTTCTTTCTTCGATCATTTTGATCGTAAGAGGGCTTGGAAGAAGTTGGTAATTTGCAATCCTTTGCAAAGTGCCCTTTCCTTCTGCAATTATAGCAAACATCCCCAATTCTTCTTTTTATTGATATTCCTCCTTTAATCAACCATAGGGCCTTTTAGAAGCTCTCTTTTTCTTCTTTGCATTAGCGACTTGAACTTTCTTAAGTTTTTTGCATAGAGAAACATTTCTTCATCATAATTATTTTCGCTTTCAAGGATTTCACTATCGCTTCATCCTTAGCTTGAGTAGAGGCCTTTAGTGCAATATTTCTTTCTTTGACCCTTTGTTTTTCGCCTCTATTTTTCAAGATGATTTTGTAGTTGATCAAGGATCCAACCAAGGCGTTGAAATCCAATTTGTTGAGGTCCTTTGCCTCTATAATTGCGGTGACTTGAGAGTCCCACTCCATAGGCAAAGAGCGTAAAACCTTCTCACTTTCTTCAATATGTTTCCTAAGGAAACTCAATCCATTGATAATTTATGAGAAACGATCCAACATGGTTATGATGGCTTCTCCTTTCTCATTTTGAATATTTCATAGTCGTGAAGGAGCATGTTGATCTTTGTTTCCTTGACTTGAGAGGTACCCTCATGAGTACCTCCAATCTATCCCACAATTCTTTGGCACTCTTACACGATAAAACTCTAGTTGTTTCTTCAATGGTAAGAGCACAAAGAATCAATTGCATTGCTTTGGCATTTATTGATCCTCCCTCCAATCTTCATCATTATAGTCCAATTCTTTCTTCACGTTGCCATTTCCGTCCATAGTAATTCATAGACCTTTGATGATTACTTTTCAAAGTTGAATATCTTAACTTTTAATATAGATCATCATTCTATTCTTCCACAGAGAATAGTTTATGCCATTGAACTTTGGAGGCTTATTGGTGGTTGTTCCTTCTTCAAAAAAGTTTGATGTAAGATTCAAAGCCATTCTAGGATCTTGAGCTCTTAGGATGTAAATCCTTTAATAAAGAGTCCAAACTCTGATACCAATTGTTGAGTAGACTATACACACTAGAAGGGGGGTTGAATAGTGTAGTGGCTTTTTCGAATTTTTTTAGCTAGTACAAGAAAATAGAAATGGAAATGCAAGAACACATGCAATTTAGAGTGGTTTGGTCAAACTCTTGCCTACATCCACTACTTAGGTTCTTTTTAACTTAGGCTTTTCACTATCATAAACAAGACACAGTCACTTTCAAGTCAAGTAAGAACTTTTACAACTTCTTGATTCTTGGTTCAAGAATGACCCTTCACACTTGAGTTCGAAACTATCTTTGTGTTTCCTTACTCTTCAATGCTCACTATAAATATTTTATAACTCAGAAAAATGTGTAAGAACAAGTGGTACAAAGATTCAATAAAGGAAATAAAGCACAAGAACTTTGTACTCTTGGTAGATGAGTGTAAATGGCTTTGATTTTGAGAGAATATTGACACTAGGTGTTAGTAGTTGTTCAAAGCTGATTATCTCTTATCTTTGATGGGTATTTATACTTGTCTCAGTTGTTATAGCATTGTGAGATCAAATCTAGCCGTTGGAGCTTAATAAATACAACATTAAATGCTTCTGACAGCCCGTTTGGTCGACCAACTTACAGTCTTGGTCGACTAAAAATTGGTTTGGTCGACTAACCTCTAGTCTTAGTTGACCAGACAATTTTCAGTAACTTTCTGTAGTTCGTTTACTCGACTAACTCAGGCTTTTACTCGACTAATGATTCACCAAATCTCTTGATTGAGTCTTTTATTTTATATCCAAGATTGGTGATCAAAACTAGCAGTTGGAAGATTTTATGTACATTTTTCTTTCCTTGATTGCTCGACCAACATCATTTTGATCGACTAACATATTTCCAGTAGTTATACTGATTTTTCCTTGGTCAACCAGCACCTGCTCTTTGGTCGGCTAATTTTTTGTCTGTTGGTCAACGAACTTGTTGCTTTGGTCGACTAACACACGGCTTCTGCTTAACAAATACCTCAAGTTGAGTTATCATAATGCCTTACATGAATCTTTGAGGTTCCTAAATGGTTGTACGATTATGATACCTTTCTCAAACTTATTTTTGCATTTTTAAGCGCTTCGTTAACATTAAATCTTTGTGTTAATGGTTTAGATATTAATCAAAATATACAGGGACAATTTGTGAACCACCCTTGGTCCAATATTTATATGGTGTTAAAAGGGTGAATTATAGAAGTTATAGGTAGTCAATATTAGAATCTTTTAGCCTAGTTGTTCTTCCTTCTATCTCGGGTGGATATAAACTTATAGGCATGATTTTTAGTAGATTAAGAGAAGAAGACAAAACTATTAAGTGTTAGACAAAGTGGATATGTATGCCAATCGGTGTATGAGTTGTGTACTGATGACCTTACAGGCAATAAAAAGTTAATATAAGTAACCCAAAAATAAGTAACCTGGACATAGCTTTGAGGGAGAGTTTTAGCATATGCAGGTGCAGTCCTTTAATGAGAGAGAGTTTAAAAGTCATGTGATTAGTGATGCCTAAGCTTAGCCTAGTTTGTGATATGAAATAGGTCCACAGATTTAGAATATCCACCTTGATCACAGGGAGAGATGATAGAATAAAGGAATAAACTAAGTCTCAAGAATGAAATGATAATGAGTTTTAGAAAGGATGATAATGAGTTCTAATAAAGTCATGCTATGTCATGATTATGCTTAGTACAACCTCTATTCAAGCTTTATTCATTTAGTATATAAAGTACTCATGTCTATTGTATTTTCCTTCACAAACCCTTTATCAAGTGAATAATATTATTTTCAGCAATGATGATCATTTCGGACTCCGTGTTCATTATCTAGAGTTAGACTATTATTTGTAAATTCCCCACTTATGCTCATGCTTTATTCCTTTTAATGATTCCCATTTATGATGAGGTAGATGGTAGTGAACGAAGCTAGGTGAAAGATAAGATGGGATTCAACTGGTAATCGGTTAGTAGAGGCTCTGTGTCTTTGTACCACCTAAGTTATTAAGCATAGGTATAGTATGATGTAAGGTCTAGTTATGTGTAATAAGTATATGATATTGTTAAGTGTGTCCCTTTTATGAGTACACCAATATTATTTAGTGATGCTTGAGAAGATCCCTATATGTTTTTTAATTAAAGAAGGAGACTAATAGGACATGATATTAAGCTTGAATACTATGTTGATAAGTATGTGGAAATTGAATTATGTGGTTGGTGACTCTTTGATTGGAGCTAGAGGTTGGTCTATCTTGGGTATAAGAAGAAGAAATATTCTTATGGATATAGAATATGGAATCTCATGGATTAGGCTAGCATGATTATATTACAGGTAGCACCTTATACCATAAATATAATATTGAAAATAGGAACACCATGTGATTATGCTCGAGCTCCAATAGTTATATGTACCATTGCTAGAGTTATAGAATGCAAAGAATGAGGTATGTCTTTCATATGGGAAAGAGATTTTGGGAAGTGTTGCTAAGCTTAAAGGTTATATATCATATCGCTTGAGATATAGGTGGTCATGTTCGTACTTACTTTTAATAAGCTCCTGCTTCATACCGTGTAGCTTCTTATAAATAGGATGTATGTACAAGGCTAAGTTCATGTTCCAGAGAAAATCCTTCAAGTTTACGCTAGATTCTTTGCAATATTTAATAATTGGTAATCAATACCATGTTGTATTATATTTAGGTCCCCACTTGATGTAATTACTCCTATTCTCTAACTACTCTATTCAGCTCATATGATTCATGTCAGAATTCTATGCATTTCGTGTATGCATTCATGCTCAGTATGTTTAGTTATGACTAAGTTTTAATTTAGTTATGGTTATGGCTTAGCTTATGCCTCAAGAAAATTCATTTCAATACTCAACCACTACGTTTAGTAATCATTTATGCATTCTCTAAGTCAGTTTCAGCCATTTTTCGGGAACGAATGATCCCATTAGGGGAGATACATAACACCTTGAAATTTTGAGCTAAGACTTGAAATGTTAGAAGTATATGGTTAGAACTGAATCCATTGATTTCTTACTTGAACCTAATTTTTAAATCCATATACTAAATTTATGTTAAGTATTGGAGGTAACTTAAGGTTTTACCGAACCCCTAACATAAAGTTGAAGTCAAAGTTTTCTTACCGGTTAGATTTTATATAGGTTTAAAAATAGGTCAACTTCAAATGAGTATATATTCTAGAATTTTAGGAGTTAAGTGACCCATAAACTATCTAAATTCAAGTTCTCTAATTCTAGTTTCCAACGCAATAAACAACTGGTCAATCCGAGATCGGAGTAAAATGTTATGAGCTTTTACTAAAACCCTCTCCGAAGGGGAAAACCCCCTCGGCATGAACTTTATTTGGGGGAATAAAGGTTGCATTGTGCACTTCAATTACCTAACGAAAACTTTTCCAAAACCCATATATTCAGGGGGTATTCATCCCACTACTATATATACTCAATACCATGACTTAAGACCTCTCTAAAATGTCAAAAACTTGTTATTTCTCAACTCATAAACCCTATCTTCTCCTCACACAACTATTTGAAGTTCTTCAAAGTCCAAGTAAGAGGAAAACCCCATATTTTTCCTCAAATTTCAGTTATAAGAACTCTGTAGAAGAATTTCCTCAAGTTCAAGCTCCAAGATTTCTAAGCCCTAGGTTCCTCTCCAAAGATTTTCCTTCAAAGTTCAAGAATTCAAGTGTCCACCAAAGTTTTTATCTAAAAGATTCATGATAAAATATGGGGGTATTCAATAAGGATTTTCTTTCATCCTCATGCCTAATACTATTGCTTTTAATTTAAATTCCTAATCTTCATGAACTACGGTTTTTATTAAATTATGAACTTAAGTTTATATTTTGATTCTCCATGATATATCTACATTCATGAGCATGTTTTAGTACATAATTATGATTTTTCTCATGACTACATTATATCTTCCAAGTTATTTTCAAGTCCATGCCTTATTTATAAGTTTTCCTCGTGTATTATAAGACTATGATTAAGATATGCATGGTATATCATCTTCAAGACTATTATTATTAACTATGGTAATGATTTGATCCTATGATCACAGAAATGATTTTTCTATGGCATGACTAGTTACTCCATGTTTACAAACTTAGTGTTTTATTAAGATTTGAACTAGTCTATGCATTATGTACAAGTAATAAGCTATTAGTTTTATCATTCATGTTTTTAGAGGTAAGAAACACTGTGGATATGAGTCACTCACCTGCTAGTATAGGATCGTACTCATATCTAGAACTACATGACGCCAACGTAAGATAGGGTCACTCACGTGCTGTAGAGGGCCATATCCTAAGTTACAGAATATGGTACTTGGATCCAATTACACCTATGATTTAGAATTTTAAGGTTAAATTCCAATTTTCAAGTATATTTTCAGTAAAATGTGAGTCTTTGTACATAACGCTCCGGAATCTTGAGCTAAGTCCCTTTTTCGAATTATAGACGGAATTAAAATTGCATTGTAGTACATAAAGAGTTTTAACCCTCCTCGATGTATCTTCCTAGTTGATGAGAGCCTGATAATGAGTACTTGGGGTATACGAATAGTATAAAATAGACTTAAGTTGCATGCATGAAATATTTAGTGAAAATTCTAATTGGGGACTAAACCCCGCAACACAAGGTCAAGGTCACAAGATAAACCTCGTGCCGCGAGGTTAAAGTGGTGACTTATGCCCCGCATTACAGTATTTAGCATGGGGGATCTCTCTTTTTAAATCTCATGACAAACCCTACGATGCGAGGCTTAACTTGTCAAGTTAGTCTAATGACGTCAGGTTATGTTTCCAGGTGTGACTTTCAAACCCTGTTTTAATAAGGGCACGAGGGTAATTTTCTAACCTAAATATGCCCTATACCATGTTGTTTATACTCCTATTAGATGCTTTTACAAAGGATTCAACCCTAAATTTACACTTTATGGTTTCAAAACTTTTTGAACCAAAGCGTAGAAACTCTCTCTAAGGCCACGGAAGAACTCATCATCCCTAAGTCAAGGTTTCAAGGGTTTCGCTCAAAAATCCTTTGTAAAAGCTTCAATATCAAGTATGTAGTAACTCAATGAGAACTCTCTTCCATTTTTATGTCCAACACCCTTTGTATTTTTCAAGAAATTCATGCTTAAGTTCAAGAACCCAATTCCATCCTTACTCGCTTATGCTTAGTTCTTTACAATTCCTATGTATTTCATATGTCATGATTCGTATGGATTTCATATTTCACAAGTTTTATCAATATCATTCATGTTTAACCAAATACGAATTACATGGTTTTATGCACATCATCATGATAAATTTATGTTTTCTACTCATGGTTTGGAGTCTTATGTTTTCACATTCAAAGTCATTAACAAAAGCTATATTTTCCATGATGTATGTATTTTATGGAACTTATGATTTCCATAAGTCATTATTAAGTATACAAAAAGGACACTTGATGTCACAATGATGTAAAGAATGATATTTCATGAAATTATAAGGAGCCAATAAGGGACTCAAGATATGATTGGAAAATGATAAAGGTAATATGTGCCAAATTACGAATTTTAAAGTGAGCTATATATATTTAAGTTTTGAGATGATTATTGAGAACCGAGCAAATGCGGGTTTATAAAATCTAAGTTTCATAACTAGGTTTCCACCACAGGTATTTATGAGATCGAAATCACCAAGGTTAAATGTAAGGATCCTAATATATGTTTAGTGTTAAATTTTTCCGGCTATCACCCCTCTTTGTCAGTATAGGGGAAGCACAATAAACTCCATGTAGCTCGCATGGTTATATATCGGTTAAGAGAAACTCGCACCCATGTTATCACTTAAATAAGTGAAGTTACATGTTCCTTTTTACGATATAAGTTTGCATTTTCTACTCTTCAAAGGATTTCGATGTTACAGGTATCAGAAGTTGTCTTTGGAAACACTTACTTTATGCTTTCACCATGATCTCAAGTCATACCTTCTTACTTAAGATGATTTTATCACTGTTTATTTTTTATTGTGTTTTGCTTGTATTTTCACTGTATTTCTACATACTCAGTACCTTCCATGTACTGTTTCTGGACACAAGCATCGGTAGTGGTAAGTCCTCCTCACTTTGGCGGATCCAATTGGTAGAATTTTCCTTATGCCTTTTTATTTTGGTTTTGGGTAAGTCAGGGGCCTTGCCCGGCATAGATATTTCCTATGATTAGAGGCTTTAGAACAGATATGTATTATGACTATGATAGCCCTTTGGGATTGTGCTTACACTCCACTAACTCTTTTATTTTCATATAATAAATGAAGAAATTCTTGAGTCTAAAGTTTGTTATCTAAGTTGAATGATGCTTATAAATGTAATCCAAGGGGTTGGGATCCGCCGGGTTCCAAGTTCCCAGCCCAATCGTTATTAGTACTCTCTTAGGCCAATATTTCTAATTGAGTTTCATGATACCATTAAGATATTGGATCAAGTGGTAACCAATCTGTTGAATCAAAAAATAGCGGCCCCTGCTAATTTTCTTGGTAATCTAGGGAAGCAAAGAAAGAGACAAAAGGGATAATACGAGAGCCAATGTTACCCTTCTTGCAGAAGCTATGGTAAGTGACATCCAGGTGAATTCCTTTGAGGGACGGGGTTTCATTTAGGGTGTCATAAGAGAGGTCAAAAGTTGAGGGATTGCATCCAAGCAGGAAAACAATAGTGGACAACACCTAAACCAATCCCTTATTGTTCAGTCAGCCGCTTTGGAATAATCTCCCTGACGTCGAGATGGATATACTTCTAAACTCTTTATTTTATACACACAGATTTATTAGACCACTATTATGATATGGTTATAGTTAGTGCTATCTTTGAAGGAAAAATTTAAGTATAGGAGAATAGTATTAAGATGGGCATAGTTTTTATTAAGGTGTAGTTGAAATCAAGTGGTTATTAAATGAGTAGCGGGGTGGTAGGATCTTAAGTGTTGAATGAGTTAAGATAAGTTTATGATTAGGTTTCGTGGTGGTACATAGAGGGAGTTCTTTTTTAAGGTGATTTAGGTTATGTTCGGGTTAGAAAAGTCGTGTATGATGGTGGATTTTTGTTAGGGAGGACATGTATAAGATGGGAGTGAGATATAAAGGAATTGGTGGGTTTAGGATAGGCTTGGTGGTTTTTACAAGAGGACCCTATATTACTTATAAAGATATAAATTAATCATGTACAAGGGAGTTACGGGGAATATGTTAAGTATAGTAAGGTTGTATAAAAGTAAGCGTGTATAGGCTATGACCAGATTAAGTGTAATCAGGACTGGTTGTTGTTTCTTAAAATTTTAGTATTACCTTGAATGGCACTTTAGTAGCTGTAAGCTTGTGTAGTAAGAGAAAAGTTATGTACTACCCATGTTTAGCATTGAATACTGACCTTGAATTCTATATAATCACCATAGCAAGGGGTGAGTGTATGTTGGAGGTAAGTGATAAAGGTAGCTTTAGATTTCAAATTCCTGATTTGATTTGTAGGAGAATCCATGTTAATGCCTTATGTAAAAGTATGAAGGTGCAGAGGTTAGATACAAGCCCTATATGACTAAGAAAATTTTGGCTAAATTCTTAGCTAAATAAGGGCCTTAAGTTTTATAAGAAGAGGAGGTACCTAAGGTAGTTTGTTAAGTATAATTTCAAGTGTGTGAGTGCTATATGTTCCTAGTTAATACCCTTAAGTTGCAAATTATGGATAACACTAATTATGTCTGATATGGTACCTTAAGAGTTATATTTAGGGGATTAGAGGTAGATGATATGAGACTTATGATATGGCTTAGTCATTTTAATGTTATGGTAAAGAATTGGAGACATGATGATAGAAAAATACTAATAGTATGAAATCCCATAGTGGTGTCAAGAAAGTTAAGGGGTGTAATAAAAAGGAAGTCGTAACAAGAGGTTCTTTTATGTAAACAGATATAGTTTCCAAGGAAATGTTCATCACCCATATGTACAAAAATATATATCCCACCCATGCAGAATTAGTTGTTTACATCACAGTTTAGAGATAAATTTTATAGACTTAGAATGGTTAGCTTGATCTAAGAGGGAGATAAAAAGATGGATAGCCAAGTTTGGTCCTGAGAACTAAATAGTGATTAGTTCTAAAGAAGAATTATGGTGAGTCATTAATCCATTATTACCCTCATGTATTCCCTAAGTTTGTCATCGTAACACCCTATTTATGATCTATATGTCAAACTCATACTCATTGACCCATGCTCATGTACTTTATACAGATTTACGTACATGCCCAATTCTTAGAACAAGAAGCAATGATTCTAGTACAAGTATATCAACCTTTTTCCATGAAGTTATGAATTCCAGCCTAAGGTTATATGGCTCATGATATATCCACTCATGTTTCACAATATACTTAGCCCCATGAACTCATAATATGATCCTAATGCAATGGCTAGTGAAATCAATCTACATCATGTCTATGCACAAAACAATAATCTATTTGGTTTGTACACATTTGTGCCATGCTGATGTTTACGGTTTATGCACTTTATGCAGATCAACTTTTATACCCAGCTCCTAATAAGGAGAAATTGCCTCAGAAATGATCCCAATCTTGCTAAAAGTTTAGATGTCCAATTAAATTATGTATCTATTATGAAGTTTTTAGAATGATTCAAATGTTTATCTTATATTACATTCTAACTATCCAATCTATCTCACACCACTGCATTCAAGACCTTGCATGCCTTAATAGTCAGTTACACTACACTGATGTGCCTCAGTATGACTAGTCCTATGGACTCAAACCTTAGAATATTTCCCTAAGTGGTTAATAAAGTCATGCTATGTCATGTATAAGTTCAGACAAGATTTCCTCAATAGATCATGCTTGTGATTCTCTATACTCTAAGTCCTATGTAAATCCATATATGAGAATGAAAAATAGTTACATCATGATCATGCTTAGTACAACCCTCGACTCAAGCTTTATGCATTTGGTATATGAATCACTCATTCGCATCATACTTTACTTTACAGACCACATACTGAGTGTCACTCTTGTGATAAGGATCATTTTTTTGAAACTAGTATTCCTTTAAGTAGAAATGCACGGTTTAAACTCCATGTTTATGTCCTAAAGATTTACTTCTAACTGAAACTCCTATAGTTTATGCCTATAGTCTAATGCCTTTAGTTGTTCTCTTGATGATAGAGACGATAATAGTGAAGAAGCTAGGTGAAAGTTATGATAGGATATGGTTGGTGCTTAGTTAGAGTAGTTGTTGGTGTGTTTGTGTTACCTAGGTTGTTATATGTGGATGACGTATGAGGTCAGGTCCAATATATGTAGTAAGTAGATGAGATTAGTGGTGTTTCTATTTTTTGAGTGCATGAAAATTATTGATTATAATGGTGCTTGAGAAAATCCATAGATAGTTTTTCCTTCAAGAAGTTCATGAAGAAAATATAGTGATAAGTTGAATGTCATGCTGACAAATGTGTGGACAATTGAATTAGGTGATTAGTGACTCCTTCATTAATGAATGACATTGTTTAATTTTAAGTATAAGGAGTCATGGATCTTAGGGATATAGAATATAGCGCTTAGCGTCTTAGACTAGCATGATAATACTATAAGTAGCGCTTGTACCTCCAAATTAGCATTGAACATAGGAAAAACATATGATTAGACTCAGGCTATAGTAGCTTCATATACCCTAATGAGAGTTATAAGATACAAATGAAAAAGAATTCTCAAAAGAGGGAGTAATATGGAGAAGTGTTGCTAAGCTTGAGGGTATTAATAGTATTGCTTAAGGAAAAAGTAATCCTATTCTCACTTCGTCCTCAACGAACTCATGTTTCATGTCTTGTAGCTCCATGTTAAATGAGACCTACGTATAAGACTTGATCGTAGAATATTATTGAGAAATAGAAACCGGGGTTATCAAAGGATTTCCTGCGATTATTTCTAGTATGAAATGAGTCAATCATCCACTTTGGTATCTTATTGAACAAAAATGCTTGTGATAAGAAACACTTAATTTTTCATGCTCTTGTTATGAGTAAACTATCCTGTTAGAATAATTCGTCTAATCCAATGATAGCTATAACATCCTGAAGTTCTTTGTAACGTTGTGGGCTGGGCTTGACGTCAAAGACAGAGAAAAACATATAAGCACAAAAAAGCTTGACATACATCCAAGCCTTCTCTCATCGGTACTGCTAGTGATATACTGGAGGAAGATATGGATGACGTCAAGTCCACATAGCCCTTTTGGGCTGGGACATACACGTACTACAATGGTCCTATAGAGGCAAGTAAAGTTGGTGAGCCATATGATGGGCAACTATCTCCTGCAGTTCGGAGAGGACTCAGCTGTTAGTTAGTTCCCTTTGGTTTCGGGGTGGACCGTTTCACTCTATTTTATTATATACGCTTAGCAAAAAGAATGTTTTTTGATACACCTAGGACATGGATTCTATATTAACCAATGGATTGTGACAAGTCATTACTACTTGTAATGGTTTCCTTTTTTATTACTTCATTCTTTCCATATCCCTCTCCTTTGTTCTAAGTTACTCATCCAATGGAACTCAGTTCATATTTAAGTTCGATCATTGACAAGGTTCGAAGAAAGGATGGGTCATTGATAAAGAATCCTTGGAAAAAAACAATGTTAACAAATGGTGGGTCTCCAATTGTATTTTCATTGAGAGTTGTAGTTGGGGGAATTCCATAACTTTTTAAAATATGTATGAAAAGAACATCTTGAACAACTTGTCAAATTCTTGTGGTAATAAAGTGAACCTTCAACTTATGCGTGTTCCTCCTAGTAAATACCATCATTCGAGGACGAGTAATCCTAAGGGGGAGATATTGTAATGCCTCAGAATCTTGAGCTAGACCCTCTTCCAAAATATATATGAAATTGAAATTGCATTGTAGTACATGAAGAGTTTTACTCCTCCTCGATGTGTCTTCATAGTTAATGAAAGCCCAAGAATGAGTACTTGAGGTATACAGATAAAAATTCCAATTGGGGACTAAACCCTGCGCGCAAGGTCAAGGTCACAAGATAAAACTCATGACGCGATGACGCGAGGTTAAAGTAGTGACTTAAGCCTCGATCACGGTATTTAGTACGGGGGCTCTCTATTTGAAGCTCTTGACAAACTCCACAACGTGAGGCTTAACTTATCAAGTTAGACCTGCGATGCAAGGTTATGTTTCCAGGTGTGACTTTTAAACCTCATTTTAATAAGGGAACGAGGGTAATTTCCCAACCTAAATATGCCCTATACTATGTATTTTATACTCTAATTAGATGGTTTTAGTAGGGTTTTAACTCTGAATTCACACTTTACGATTTCAAAACTCTTAGAACCAAAGCATAGAAACTCTCTCTAAGGGCAAGGGAAGTCATCATCCCCAAGTCAAGGTTTCAAGGATTTCGCTAAAAGGTCCTCTGTAAAATCTTCAATATAAGAAATATAGGACTTCAATGAGAAATCTCTTCCGTTCTTATGTCCAAAACCCTATGTATTTTTAAAGAAATTCATGCTTAAACTCAAGTTAGGGTTCAAGAGCCCAATTCCATCCTTACTCCCTTATGCTTAGTTTTTTATGATTCCGAGGTCTTTCATATGTCATGATTCGTACAAAGTTTATATGTCACAAGTTTTAGCAAATTATTCATGTTTAACCAAATAGGAATTACATGGTTTAATGCACTTCATCATAATAAATTTATATTTTCTACTCTTGGTTTAGAGTTTTATGTTTCCATAAGCATGATTCAAATGCAATGTCATGAATAAAAGTTGTCTTTTCCATGATAGACGTATGTTATGAAATTCTTGATTTCTCCCATAAGTCATTATACAAAAAGGATACTTATGTCATAATGATGTAAAGAGTGATGTTTCATGAAATGATAAGGAGTTAATAAGGGGCTCAAGATCTGATTTACGAATGGTAAGAGCAATATGTGCCAAATGATGAATTTTAAAGTGAGTTATGTATATATAAGTTTTAGGAGGATTACTGAGCATTGATCAAATGGGGGTTAATAAAACCCAAGTTCCATAAATATTTTTCCAACATAGGTATTTATGAGCCTGTAATTATCTAGGCTAAATTTAAGGATTCTAATGTATGTTTGGTGTTATCATTGGTTGGTTATCACCCCTCTTTGTTGGTATAGGAAAAGTATGTTGAAATCCATGTAGCTCACATGGTTATATATCAGTTAATAGAAACTCCTACCCATGTTCCCATTTACAGAAGTTATGTTATATATTTCTTTTTACGATATAAGTTTGCATTTACTAGTCTTCGAAGCATTTTAAAGTTACAGGTCTCATAAGTTGTCTTTGGGAACTCTTACTTTATGCTTTCACTATGATCTCAAGTCACATCTTCTTACTTATGATGATTTTAACACCGTTCATTTTTTATTATGTTTTGCATGTATTTTAACTGTATTCCTACATGCTCAGTACCTTTCGTGTACTGAGTGCATACCTTTATTGCTTAAATTTTTTATGTGATGTAAATACATGTGATCGTTCCCAAGATCATGGCTAAAGAGTCTCCTGCGATAAACATTAGTAGTGGTAATTCTTCATCGCTACGGTGGATTCAATTGTATAGAAGTTTCCTTATGCCTTTTTATTTTGGTTTTGTATCAGTCAGGGACTTGTCCCATCATAGATGTTTACTATGATTAGAGACTTTTGGACAGATGTGTAGTATGACTATGATAGCCTTTCGGGATTGTGTTTTAGTTCCGCTAACTCTTTTATTTTCATCAAAATAAATAAAGTATTTCCTGATTTTAAAATTTGTTGTCTAAGTTGAATGATGCTTGTGAATGTACGCCAAGAGGTCGACTTGGGATCCTCCGAGGTTCTAAGTTTCCAGTCCCGTCTAGGGGGCAGTCTCGGGTATGACATTGCATTCAGTTTTTATGACCTATTTTCATGCATTCAATTCAACTTTTCCGTACAATTTTTTATGACTTTAAATTTTTTACTTAAAAATTCTCAGTTCTCCAATCTTAGTTTTTATGTATGTAGCTAGTCTTCATTATCTCATAGTCTTTTCTTTTACTTTTTTAAAGCATTTATATTTTCTCAATCCTTCAGTTTAGACATGTTCCAATTCATATCTCAATAACAAATTTATGATGTCAGTCTTAGTTTATACATATTTAAATGCTCTAATATCAAGTTTTTTTTACATGTATTCTATACCTACATTCAGTTATGTTGTTTTCTAAAAGTTGCGGCATAAAATCACATACCAGTATATTTAAAGTAATGATGCATACTCTATGCCTACAATCATACTATAGATGTAGGTATCCCTCTCAGTTCATGGATAGTAAATGCCAACAGATTCCAGTCAGCAGATGCTGAGTCCTCATTCTCCGAGGGCATTGTATTCAGAGTTCTCAGCTTAGTTATTTAGAGTTTATTTGGGGTCTGTCCCAACTACTCATCAGTATTAGTAGAGGCTTCATAGACAGCTAGTCAAATAATTGTAATAAATTTTCAATTAATTTATTTATCAGTTACATACTTTCTTATTACTTATTTATTTTGTAAAAGTTAGCCCATGTATTATATTCTGTATTACTTTTCAGTTCAGGTCTTATGTGTTATGAAAGTCCAAGGGTTAGCTTGGATCCACTCGTGGTTTCAAATATCGTATTATGTCCTGGGTGTAGACTCGGGGCGTGACAATCACAATACATGGTAAAACCTTCACGCTCCATAGGAAAGGTCAAAATAGATATAGAAGTCAACAAGTCCTTGATCTTTTTAAAGATCTTCTCACGTTTATCATACCACTAGAACACTATATTCTTTTGAATTAAACAAGTCAACAGAGTTGTAATAAAAGAGAAATCCTAGACGGACCATTTATGAAAACCATCTAACCCTACAAAACTCCTAATATCTATTGGTTATGTACGCTTCTATCAATCTCAATAACCTCTATCTTGACCAATCGATCATAATGTCGTTCTTGTATGCTACCTGCCCCAAAAATAATATAGAACTGAGCCAATACTCATACTTTGAGAACTTTGCATACCACTTCTAATCCCTTAATATTTAAAGTACAATCCTCAAATATAATATTGAACATGATCCACCTCATACTTGGAATATACCAAGGTATCATCAATGAATGCAATCACAAATGGATCTGTCTATGACTAATGCCACGACATTCTACTATACTTTTGATTCTTAAGATGTAGGGATGTTGTTGTTTTTAAGTATGCTTTTGGTGGATATGATGTTATTTTCTTAGTCTATGCATGAAAAAAAGGTTGTGGAAGCGTATGTAAATTGTTTATAAAAAATTGCAAAGGATGGAGCCATGAAACTGATTAACGAATTGTGGAATCAAACCACGAACTGTGCTATCACTCGT
>JBDJHY010511195.1:0-17124 GCA_039654485.1 Withania somnifera
TAGTTATAGTTAATTACTTTGAGTCCAAGACGCCATATATTCAGTCTATTCTGGTTGTTATAGATTAATGTGTTTTTAGAGAATTAACCTGAATTCCCTCCTAATAGAGAGATCTACTTTGGTATAGACCTAACTTTTAGAACTTAGCCTATTTCCATTCCGCTATTTAAGATTGAAGCAGTTGATCTAAGAAAGTTAAATGATCAGTTGGCAGACTACTTAGAAAATGGCTTTATTTATCCCATTGTGTCGCCCAGCGGTGCCCTTGTATTGTTTGTTCATAAGAAATATGGTTCTCTTCGTATGTGCATTAATTACCATCGGCTAGAAAAAGTCACAAACAAGAATAAATATCTCATTTCCAGGATTGATGACTTTTTTGATCATCTTCAAGGTGCTCGTCACATCTAGAAAATTTATATTCGTTCCAGCTATCATCAGCTTAAAGTTAGAGAGGTAGACAATCCAAGTACTACTTCCAAAACCCGTTCTGGCTACTTTGATTTTGTGGTCATGGCTTTCATTTTTACTAATGTTCTTAAATCTTTCATTGATCTCATGAGAAGGATGTTCAGGCCATACTTGGACCGATTTGTGTTCTCTTAACTGATGGTATTCTGGTTTGCTACACAAGCGAGGAGGAGAATGTCGACCACCTTTGAGTTGTTCTTCAAATCCTTAGAGAGAGTTAGCTTTATGCTAAATACTCTAAGTATGAGTTTTGGCTAAATTCAGTTATCTTCCTTGGTCATATAATTTCTAATGAGGGCATTCTAGTGAATTTTTAGAAAATTAACTTTGTCAAAAATTGTCCTATACCTACCTCTCGATTAGATATTTGTAATTTTATAAGTCTATATAGGTACTATTATAGGTCTATTCAGGGATTCTCTTCCATAAGAGCTTCTTTGACCTGTTTGACTCAGAAGAATGTAAATTTTGAGTGGTCAGGTACATGTGGGAAGAGTTTTCATGAGTTCAAAACTAGGTTGACCACAACTCTGATTTTCACTTTATTTGAGGGTTCCGAGGGTTTTTCTGTATATAATGAAGCTTCATAGTTGGTCTGGATTGTAATTTGATGTATCATGGTAGGGTGGTAGCCTATGCTTCTAAATAGCTCAAGACTCATGAGAATAACTATCCTACTCGTGATCTTGAGCTACCCGTTTTAGTTTTTGTTTTAAAGTTATGGAGTCACTGCTTATATGGGTTGCATGCAGTTGTCTTTATCGATCATATGAGTTTCTGCATGTCTTTGAGCATAAGGATCTGAATCTTCATCAGAGGAGATGGTTAGAGTTTTATAAGGACTGTGACATGACTGTCATGTATTATCCTTAAAAGGCGATATAGAATATCATGCCCTTATAAGGAGGGTAAGAGAGAGTTGGCTAGAGAGGTGCATCGGCTTGCACACCTTGTGGTTAGAGTGACTGGTAAAGAGGATGTGATTATGCTTATGGAAAATGATTTTGAATCATCTCTAGTTATTGAGGTTAAGGAGAAGCAAGATAGTAATCCCATGTTTGATCAAATAAATATTGAACTTTAGTAGATGAAAGTCCAGTTTCTCTCAAAAGGGGGAGATGGTGTCCTTCGTATCAGGATCACTTGTGTGTTCTAACAGTTGGTGGGTAGAGAGAAAGGATCTTGTAAGAGGCCCATAGTTCCAGGTATTCTGTTCATATTGGGGATACTAAGATAAATAAAGATTTGTAAGATGAATATTGGTGGAATGGCATGAAGAAGGACATAGTAGAGTTTGTGGCTAATTGTCCAAATTGTCTAAAAGTTAACGTAGATTCTCAAAGACTAGTTGGGAGTTGCAGATTTTTTTGTATTGTAAGTGGGAAGTGATCAACATATATATTGTCACTAGTTTACGCTTAGCCAAAAGCATGATACTCTATGGGTTAGACCGGATCGAGTGACTAAGACAGCTAACTTCTTACCTGGTCACACAAGTTATTCAGTAGATTAGTATGGTAGGATCTACTTGCGGCAGATTGTCAACATTGTGGTGTGTGTTTGATTGTTTCGGCAAAGTTACGAGGTTACATATCAGGTCTGGAGATCATCTTAAAGGGGGTCATTGTATGCGGGTTCATTTAAGTATGGCTTTTCACCCGTTGAATGATAGTTATGCTTAGAGGACTATTAAGACCATATAGTAAATGTTGAGTGTGTCTACACTTGATTCAAGGGCAGATGGATTGAGATTTTCATTTATTAATTTTGAATACAACAATAGCTATCATGTGAGTATTTAAAAGGCCCCATTTGAGGCATATAGGAGGAGATGTAGGAATCTTATTAGTTGATTTGAGTTAGGTTTGGTTTATGAGGTACTGGCAATGAGTTTTCATATTATGATTCATGAAGTTTAGATCATCAAAGAGAGATTGAAAAAATCGTAGGAAGGAAGAAATCTTATACAGTTGTGAGGAGAATAGAGCTAGAGCTTGATGAGGGTGATTGCGTGTTCCTAAAAGTGTATCCTATGAAGGGATCCATGAGTTTTGGTAAGAAGGGAAAATTAAGTTTGAATTATATCGACCCTTATCAGATTGTGAGAAAGATTAGAAAAGTTACCTATCACTTAGATCTTCCATAAGAGTTAGCAACTGTTCACCCTATTTTCCATGTGTCCTTTCTTAGGAAATTCATGAGTGATTCTTACTTAGTAGTGCCTAATGATGATATTAGCATTCGTGACATCTTAACCTATGAGGAGGTCCTAGCTCATGTTTTTGATAGATAGGTTAATAGATTGAGGAACAAGGAGATAATATCAGTTAAGGGTTTTCAAACGAACTAGTCAGCTAAAAAAACTACACTGGAGAAAAAGGTAGATATTCTAAGTACATACCTACATTTGCTTCCTTCTATTTTTGCTTTAGTCTGAGGTAATAGCCTCTCTATTCAACTTTTTCTTTGTCAGTTTGAGTATATGTAACCTGTAGCATAGTATGAGTCCCTATATTTTAATTAATATATGGGAGTTGATGTCAGTTGAGGTATTAGTTGCATGAACTCCTATTTGTGTAGTTGTGGATTATTTGATGAGTTCATGGTAGTCAGGGTTAGCTATGGTGGTATCAATGATAGCTAGATTGGTAGTGAATTAGTGTTGGACTTGAGTTTATCAATCTATTCATTTACTTATTTATTAACTGTTTGAGGCCTATTATTTGGTTATGTTATAATTGTTATTGCTTCCATTCAATGCTTATAAGTAGTGCTTGCATGAACCAAGAGAATCAAGGCCCAAAAACTTGGGTCATGATGGAGTCTACCAAGTACCACTGGTACACAAGCCTAAATCTTCTCTAGAGAGGCAAGCAGCAGACTAAACCTCAAGACCTAATAACAGGAAACCATAAGGGAAATGACAAAAAAGAACATAATAAGAATGCTACAACATCAACTATCCCCAAGATCCGGTATCACTAGTACAAAAGGCATCTTAATACAAGTCAAAGTACGATAGGTCTATAAAATACAAAAACATATATTTTCTTCAACTATAAGTAGTGGTAGGAGTTTCTTCAGATGGAGAAAGGCATCTTGAACACCATAAGCTTATCTTGATCTCTAAAACTTCCAAAAATGCTGAACCGTACAAGGTTCATCCTCAACAATAACCTGCACTATGCACTGCATCACAAAAAAGATGCAGAACTGTAGTATCAGTACCAACCATAATAGGTACCTAGTAGGCATCATACGTCGCATGCATAAGGTAAAAATAATGCAGTAGCGAGATCAACGACAAAAGGTATGGTTATATCAGCAATAATAGTGCAAATAAAGACTACATACAAGTAAGCCAATTCATAAGTAAGAAAGGAAATCATCAAGGAGTGGCTATACAAGTAGGAGTTAGTTGATATACATACTAAGTTCAGGACTGATGAAAGAAAGGAAGAGGAGTTACGCCCCTGGCACTAGCAAAACATCAATAATAGCAATAATATAATCATACTAAGGGAGTAAACCAAACTATATAGTAAGGTAATAGAGTGACCAATCATAACTAAAAAAAGCGATAAGCGCATCTTGCTATTAGGGGAAAACAATATACGAATACTTACTAACTAATGTGAATCAAAGACAATTCTAAGTACCGATAAGGACAATAGTAGCACAACGTATACCTGGAGCTCCAATATGCACAACAAAGAACTAGTAGAGGTAAAGCAGTACAAACTAATTATCAAGGAAGAAAACAAGATGATAAGTTAAACACATAATGTAGCAATCAAAACCCAACTGATGCCCCACCCCTCTACTAGCTACAATAAAGATAACTACCTAGGAAACCTAAACCTACTTGATGCCCCACGTGATGTTGGCATAAACGGACACCCAAGAACCCAAAGTGGTATCCCCTTAGGTACGAATGGCACAAAGAAATGCAACATGCTCCTTCTGTGGCTCATAGCTCAGTAGGCTGGACCCAATGGAAGATACTATCTGTATACCTCTCCTCCATCATATACCTATCCTCTGGCATCCTCAAGATCTATAATGATAGGGCCTATGGTGCAAGATTATGGGCTCTCCCCACATCTCCAGCATGTCCTAACTCTTACTCAATCCATTTATGTCTTAGTAACATTAATCGCAAGTCCATATCTAGTGCCATCTTCAGTCCAGAACCATGACATAACCTGGTGACTTCTAAGATTTATATAGATGGTAGTTAAAAATATTGTATCAATTGTGTTGAAAATCTCTTTATACCAAAAAGAGGTCACATAAAGTATACATATATATAATGGAATTCCTCTTAGGTACATTTAGTGAAAATACATATTTTATTATACCATTTAGATACTCTACACTAAGAACAATCTCAACTCTACCGAAGTAACCAATTCATGATTGCAACCAAGGCTATCTAAAATATAAGACAACTAGCAAACCAGATAAAACTCTTACTTCCCACAACACAAGTCCTCTTGAAAAGTACAACACAAGGAGGTCTAACATGGCTTGGCCTAAGATTGACAAGTCCCCACCATCGCATCTGAGGCCCACTTTGCGCCCATACACAACTCGAACACAAACCCCGATTAGCATAGGACAACATCTAGATCATCTAGATACCACCATATAAAAATAAATGCCATAAAACTCTATCATTCATCCTAATTCCAACTAGCATAGCCACCTAAATAACATAAATAGATAGTAACAAGCTATGGGATGTATAAATAATAGAAATACAACTCTGATAAATTTAGTCTATGACTCGTGCCTAGTAAAATTCTCAACGAGGTAGGTCAAAAAGTACTATAGATACAACTCATCCAAGGAGGGGGCAAGGAAGGTAAAGGGGATAATAAAATCAAGAGATTAGAAGATAACCCATAGGGCACTACCTAATCAAACAGTAGGTCGAGGAAGTATAATGAAATGATAAAGAATAAGTAACATGGTAAAAGAGTGATCAAATATAGGTCACAACTCCACATGCTAGCCGATCACACTTTTTCCACCATATCCACACACAATAGGAGAGAAAGACTATTGTAGCCTACCTGGTCGCCGGCTACAAAGCTCTAATAATGGGTTAAAATCCCACAACTCCTCAAATGCATTCAAACAGGATCGAAACTAGAAAATTGATAATTATTGATAAAAACGATAATAATATGACCTATATTGCTAACTGCGAACTTGGGTAAAAAATTGGGCCTAAAATCAAGACTGTAGGCCTTGTAGCATAGATAATAAAATAAAATTCACCAACGCATAAAGCCCATCTAAAGGAGCACATGGTACAAAATTGGTCTCAATTCGATGAAAAACAAAGGAGAAATTAGCCCACGTAGTTATGTAAGTTTAAAGTTTTACAATGAAAAAATTGAGCTAAGATAGGAGATATTACGCATAAAACGGACATAAATTGAAGACAAAATTCTCCCAAATGCAACCTTAAGCACCACCAAGAATCCCCAATAACACCCACTTCAATTGATGTAGTAGAACTTAAGAGATAAATTTTAGAGAAGAAAGTTATCAGAAATGGAGGCAGGAAAAACATTGAAGGGCTATTTATACGACCAGCGAGAGATCACTGCGAACGCGAAGATTTGGTCAAGCCTAGGGATCGCGAAAGGGGCAAGTTATCCACGAATGCGAAGTATATTAGCTATTCGGAGATAGAGAAAGCCTTCATGAACATAGTGGAGAGACCGCGAACATGGAGAAGGAGACAAGAAAGCCTCTATGAACTCATCCAAGTCCCGCGAATGTAGAGAAACGATTTTGATAGCAACTCAGCTATTTTTGAGAAAATTCTAAAACTTCAATAAAGAACTTGAAATAAAAATGGAGTCCAACTTTGACCAACAAAATTTCAAAATTGCATGGAAATAATATCTCAAAGTCAAAGGAAGCGAAAAAACCACCATAGGATGTCGTTTTTGCAGAAAGGGACCTTATACCAAATTGAACCCAAAAGAGGGTAGAATTCATAATACCACGTTGACCTCCAAAATCAGTCTAGATACACCCAAGAAGAGTGTGAATAACCGTACATATCAAAATCGACATTCAAGATATAATGGAAGCGTCATAGTTTTGGTATAATGCTCTAATCAATGAATAATGACTAAAGAGAATACCCAACTCGAAATGAACTAGATTTTGATGAAAAAAGTCAAAACTCCACAAATATTGTACCACCTGGACAAATGGCTCAACTAGACCAAAGAGCACATTCTGGAGTGAATGAAACTATCATATTTTGATCTAAGCTCATTTTCTAAGAGACTACTCTCCAGATCCACCATTCTGAAGTTAAAATAGGAAAACTGACATAAAGTGCAATAGAACTGCCAGGAAATTGGACTACGGGTCCCAAAAAGTTATAAATACCCTAGGTAGCTACTGGAAGGCTATAAATATTGAGGTCATTCAAAGAAGTTGTAATGGACCGAAAGGGTTGTTACAACATCCACCTCTAAAAGGACCTTTGTATGTAAAATCCAAGGCATATAGAGCAACGAAAACCTCAAACTGGTGAGGGCGCACTAGGATAACCTACCCCTTCCCATACCTTAGGCAACCAAACCAATCAGACAGGTCACCAATTAAACCATATCAACAAAATCTCTCTTGGCTATAGCTAACAAGCATCTCCACAACAAAAAACCACTAATTGCATCCCCACTACCAAATCATAAAAAGCTGAACCAAACTCACCCAAATATAGAAGATAAATTCAAGGCAAAGAACCACATAGCAATACAAGAGAACCGATAAAGGGTTAGGAGCCTGAAGACCCTTTTAAGCAACAAAGAGGCACCATCAAAAATTAAGAATTGCCATGGTCCTGGAGTAGCACTAGTTACCAACACTTGTAGTTTATAGCTACAACCATATGTATCTCCTACCATGACCACGAATCAAGGATCAAAACCTAAAATGACAAACAATACCTCACACACTAGGGACAACCCACAACTGATAACCAGACTACGATCTCTCTGCAATAAACATGTTAGTTGTTTGGAAACCAACAACCTACTAAAGCCTAACATAGAAGCCACACAATAAAAATTTATGATACACAACCACAACCTATAATCCAACCACAGGATCTCAAATATCACTATTATAGGCCTATTGGCTCATAACCTAGAGACCGAGTTGCTAAGGCCAAAGATCGTTGCAACACAGAAGGGAAACCAACTCCAACTACCAACCTAATTATAGGGAGAACATGTATCCCATATCCATCACTCTAGAGCATAACCCATATCCCGTAAAACCATACAAATAATCCTTAAAAGAACCTCCAATCCTTGACTAGCAGAAACCACCATAAAATAGAGACCACAAACTTCTAGTTCCCAACACCGCTTCCGTGTGCAACTCCAAGATATGTTTTCAACACTACTAAGTAAACCAGGACAACATCCTAACCGCCTTATAGTAGAACCAAACAAACAATCACACCACAAGAGGCCCTAAAACCTGAATAGATACCATCGAGCCAAAATAAAGGAATACCAAAAACTTGTCTAAGGAAAGTATCTATAAAGGTACCCCATTCCCAATCTACTACTAAAGGATACACAGACACTCACTAGAATATATACAATACCTCAATCATAAGCACTGATCCTTAAGATGATACGGGTACACGATATAAGGGAGGAGATAGCACGAAGGCACTTAAGCTGACGGAAGGGATCTAAGACAAACTATAGGCAATGGTCACTAGAATAAAGAAAGAAACAAAAAAGTAATGAGTAATCTTACCACATAGGTTACCTAAATGGTAACCACATAACAACCATCAAGGATTGAGTGATACAGATACTATACACAAGGGCTATGTGACAAGTCAACTCAATGATACATAATAAAATAATATAGTACCACTAACAGAAACAAGGGAAAGCGTGAAATATGAATAGCCACAGAGTTGTTCTGTGGAACTAATCTCTTGGCCCACAAGCAAGGAGAACCCCAATTAGTGAGTTTCTTAAGGATCCCTATCACTTGAACAAGGTATGTCGGGCACGTCTATGGTAACTGTCGTGGGGTGACATCCCACGGCCGAATAAAGAGGGAGGTAACTAGTCCATGCCCGGAACACAACCACAAGCATCCAACCAACTCAGTAACCAAATGAATAGTCTCAAAATTGCCTAACCATAGGGACACAATCACCTGTAGAATCCACTACTAAAATAAAATCTTCCTCGATGGCCTTATGAATCCCTAGAGCCAACATAGAATAAAAACACTAAAACACATATAAAAGAAGTAGGATATAACAAAGTTTCAACTAATAATATGATATATAATAAAGGTGCAATATAGGCAGCAACAAAAGGACAGATCATAGGGTGGCTATAGACTAAAGCATAATACCCAGCATAACCCAAGCTGGGGTGCTGCTAAACTCTATGTCGCTCAATTAAGAAAATTAAGGTAAGGTCGAGAGAGAGAGAGAGAGAGAGAGAGAGAGAGAGAGAGAGAGTACCAAAAGTAAAATAATAATTTAATAAGGAATCAACTAAAAGATCCTAGGGCGTCCCTCAACGGCCTGAACATCATCACGAATATGAAGACAATATAGATCTGGAAGAACCTGCTGATCGAACTGAATGGAACCTCCACAATAGAAGAACCACATAGACTAAGAATAAACTTCTTCATAATTAAAATACATATTTACATAATCAATACCTACCTAAATGCCTATTGAGGTAAAGTTACAACAATTTTTGGAAAAATAGACCCTCGCCGAGGGCAATCCCTGGCATAATTCCCCCAAAAATCCACACTTAAAATACCCCTCTAAGGTCCTTTTCCAAGTTCTATGAGGGATGTCCCTCAAAAAATGTAAAATATCACCATACCCAAAGAACCCCCTCAAAGCTCTACTCCTCACATAGACACTAGGTACTCATCCATGGATACAATTACCCAGATAACCTTAGTGCAAACCGTGATAAACATGCCCGGTCTCCTGAAAACTCATTCGTTGATGGAAAATACCATGCTAAAGTAGGGATACAACAAACTTTAACAATGCCACATCTTTATGGGGACAATCCCTATTGTAGTGCTTAAACTCTCCATTGATAAAGAAACCCATTGAACCCCAGCTCTAAGTAAGACTACTGAAAGGACCCCTATGGCCCCATCCATATTTGGCTCGAGCGCCACCCCTATTCAACTATCAGAGTAATCACTGGTTACAAAACTATAAGTCTCATAGAACCCCAAAAGTGAACCTAGATTCTTATAGATGTTCTGTCGCTGTGCAAAATGGCAAGACCAAACCTCTTATAAGATTGTGCACCCTATCGTGCTTAGTAGGAAATGGTCCAGGGTTGCGTGTAACTATCCTCTAAAATCTATTTATCTGGTTTGGTAAGTATAAGGCCCCTGCAGAAGACCATTAGACCCATCATCACTGTCAATTTTTTTCAAATTTGCTAGTATCCTTGGCCCACTCTTAGTGCTCTGAAGATCTGGCATGGTAGTACTACCTACTGGAACTTAGGCTATCCCAAAACCAAGTAACTGATAAGGTGCACCCCTCGGTGTGGATTCTAACTCATATATCTCCCCCTTAATATATCTCTGAACTGTATCTCTAGAAATGAATGATGGAACCTCGTTAATGTCCACCAAAGCCTGCTTCTTAAAAATCTTAAAATAGTTAGGTCAAGCGAGATCTCAAGGAACCAATAGCAACCCAAAGAATGAAAGAAAGTAAATAACTAATCATTTTCTTAAGAGCACCCTTTAGCCTCCTAAATATTAGATACGGATGTCTATATACCAATCCGCAGGACTCTACTAGACACATGCCTCCATACCAATAATATTGGTGAACCTACTTTAAACTCTATTGCAACCCAAAAACTCGAATCATGATGTCGTCTACAAAGTCCCACTAGTAGAAAAGCATAAACAAGCGTCTGTCGCGGCATAAAATAGACTAAACCCCAATACCTAACAATAGGAAACCATCATAGAAAATGAGGAAAACAAAATAAAAAGATGCCACATCGTCAACTATCCCTAAGATGTGGTATAAGTTGTACATAAGTCATATCAAAATAATTCATTGTACAATAGATCTACACATTATAAAAACTTTAATTTTCTCTAACTAAAAGTGGAGGTAGGAATCGTTGTGGATGGAGAAGGGAAACTTCAATGCCATGAGTTTTCCGTAATTTTTGAAACATCCAAAATGTTAAACTACACTAGCTTCGTCCTCAGCATTAACCGTACAATTTCTAACATCCTAAAAATATGCAGAAGAGTAGTACGAGTACCAAGCACAACAAGTACCCAGTAAGAAACATAGGTTGATAAGGCATGCATAAGTACAAATAATGCAATAGCGAGACAAATGATAAAAGGCAAGGTAATAGCAACAGTAATGGTGCAAATAAAGACAAAGTAAAAGTAAGAGAATTGGTTAGTAAGATAGTAAATCATTAAGGAGGGGATATATAAAAAGGCAGTAACCAATATACAGGATAAGTTTGGGGACCAATCATAGAATGGGAGAGAGTATATGCATCATGTACACCAAAAAAACATTAATAACAACAAGAATACAATAAATCTAAATGAGTAAACTGAATCTAGCTAGTAAGGTAACAGAGTAAGCAAACAAAACTTAAAGAAATAAGTAGGGCATCTAGATACAGAGAAAAAACAATGTACAAAGACTAGCTAATGTAAAACAAAGGAAATTCAAAGTACTTGTAAGGAAAATAGTAGTGCGATACATACCTAGAGCTCCAATGCAGTAACTAGCTAAGTCAAGGCCATGAAATACCAAAGAACTAGAAAAGGTAAAGAAGTACGATCTAATAATCAAGAAAGAAAACAAGATGATAAGGTTAACACAAAATAAAACAATCAAAACCCAACTGACGACCCACCGCACCAGTAGGAACACTCAAGATAACCACCTTGGAAAACAAACCTACATGGCTCTCCCACCCTACGAGTATGCCCAAAAATAAAACTTAAGTAACAATGCATAAATATGCAATGCAAGGGGGTAGTATGTAAAAGTAATCATAGAACACCGCATGCTCCCTCTTTAGCTCATTGCTCGACAGGCTGAAACTAGTAGGAGATCACATTGGTATACCTTTCCTCAACTGTTTAACCCTTTTTTGAATCCTCACAATCTAGAATGGAAGGGGCCATGGCGGGAGACTTTAGGCACAACCCACAGCTCCAACATGCCCTAAATCATGTGCAATCTATATGTGTCTTAGCACCACGAAACTCAAGTCCACATCTTGTGCCAAGTTCATTTGAGAACCATTACGTAACTAGATAACTTATTGGAGTTGTATATGTGATAATTAAAACTAGTTTATCATCTGTATGAGAAAATATCTTTGTACGCATAAGTGATCGCAGAAAGTATACATAGATATACAATAGATATACTTTTATGTATAATTAGTGAAAATTCCCTATTTATTATTCCATTACTATACCCTACACTCTGAACCAGCCTCAACTCTTCCAAATTAACTAATGCGTAACCGCAGTATATTGTATGTAACATATAAGATAACTAGCAAATAAAAAGAAGCCCTCACTTTCCATAACATAACTCCTTCCGAAGAGCATAACTAAAGGAGGCCAAGCATAGCAATGCCGAATTTCTACATGTTCTCAAATGGCATCTAACACCCACCCATGACATAGGAGCAGTTTTATGAGGCTTTTTTCAATTATGTGCCTCGTAGCATGCCAGAGATACTCGAATATAGGTTTACATATCTCTGTCAGTGTTCAATTATTATTTTATAGTATGAGTCCATCTTTATCAATCTAACTATACATTGGGCCAAGATCTTTCCTACCTAGAAAGAGTAGGTACATAGGTTTTTTAGATATTTCATGTTCCATCTTAGTATTGCTACTAAGAAGATTGTGTTTGATAGGATTTTCTTTTTGATGTACCCGACCATTCTTGCACTATTGAGAGCCTCCATTGCAAGACCCATAGAAGCAAAAGAGATCCCGCCACCAAGGAAGATTCAATGGTTCTAGGTTTAGCACAGATGTTACACAGTCAAAGGTCAATAATAGCATCAACACTATAGTTAATCAAGTAGTTATATGCAGGAACCACTCTAAACTTATGATAAGGGACATATGGGTTACAATGGTAAGGGTTTCAATCATTTTTCATGTATTTTTTTAGTCTAGTTCTCTAAGCCATAGAGTCTGCGTTAGGTCAATAGGTATTTCTTGTTAGGGAAGGGCCCTCTAGGGCTAACATAACTATGTATAGATTGACCATTTTTTTTAGAGATTATCCCCGGCATGGGATGCGTCATCTTTTAGCTCGGGATGTTCAAACTCTCAGGGTAGTAGTTCCACCACAGAGAGGTGGTTCTTAGGGTAGGAAATTTTCTGATGAAGGTGTTCTTTTTGATAGGTAGATGGTTGTTATAATGATAAGTCTACAGGTAGGAACTGTCACATAAATTCCTTTCCTGGTCGACTAAAGGTAGAGGCGACATATGGTGTAAACAAAAGTTCGAGTTTTGTTTGTCATCATCCAACTTCTTTTTTTATCTGGCCTTTACATATTAATATGAATATGCATTCTTTTCTTCTCGATTAGGATTTTCTAGTGAGCTCCTGTCTATGCTAATGCATGTAGCTACTCTCACAGTGATTCTTTTGTAGTGGATCAGGATTATTAGACACTTTTTGGTGAGTATTCGTGAGTATAATACTTTCTATTTCTTATTTTGATTGGTATGGTTGAATTTTATATTATTCTTGGCATGGATTGGTTATTCCCACATCGTGCGACTTTTTTATTATGGTGCCAAGACTATTACCTTAGTCATGCAAGGCGTTTCCCCAGTTGTACGACATGGTTATATTAGTCATGCACCGACTGGGATCATTTATTGTGTTTAGTCTAGGAGGTTAATTATTAAGTGGTGTTTGACCTATCTTCCTTATATCTTTTATGTTTGTGCTGACACTCCTTCCCTTAATTCCGTTCCTATGGTCCATGAGATTGACGATATATTCCCAATTGACTTTCCTTCCCTCCTTCATAAGTATGATGTTCATATTTCTATTTATATTGAATTGGGAACCATCCCCATTTCTATTACTGCTTATCATAAGGCTAATGCCTTGTTTGGGGATCTTAGTGTTAACCTTCAAGATATTTTGAGTATGAGCTTCATGAGGCTGATTGTTTCTCTTTGGGGTGCTCTTTTTATGTTTGTGAAGAAGAAGGACAGTACCATGTTTATGTGGACTGATTATTGACATCTGAATAAGGTGATCGTAAAGAATAGGCATTTGATGCATTGTATTAATGATTTTTTTGACCAGCTTCAGCTTGACGTTGTATTTTCTAAGATATATCTGAGATTTGGTCACCATCAATTAAGTATTAGGGCAATGAATATTCTAAGACAACCTTTAGGACTCGCTACGGCCATTGCATGTTCCTGGTCATGTCTTTTTGATTTACAAATGCTTTAACAGTGTTCATGGACTTGATGAACAATGCATCCAGGATTTATTTAGATTCCTTCATTATAGTGTACATTGGTGATATCCTTATTTAATCTAGGAATAGGGAGAAGCTCGCGAAATATCCCACATAACAAGAAATGCTAAAAGGTAAAGACAGATGATACTAAGCAATAATAACAGTAATATAATAAGTAAATTAATACACAAAAAGCACGCTCACGCATAGGACTTCACATACGACCAGGGGTACAATTAAGAAAATAAGTGCATAGAAGTAAATACATACCATGAAGTAACAATTGCTACGTACATTCCTCCTTCGATACCCGTAGGCCTAGCATGCAGTATTTGTGGAAGCCTAATCCTAGTTCTCGTATATTCCTACTCCATTCTATACCCTTTCTCCGATTGCAGTAGCCCAGAGGCAAGGTCCTTGGAGGTATGCCTACCAAGTACGATCTCTAACATCATCATAATCTCAAAGATCCTACAATTCGGCATCCAATGCCTCATAAAAATAGTATCATTAAGAAGTAACCTCAGTAAGTCATGGATTCCAATGCCTCAATATAGTGATATCACACACATCCTCAAGGGAACAAGTATCTTCAACATCTCCAAGGAAACAGGTGATAAGTGTCAAAAAGTTTTATTCACTACCGTACTAAAACGGACTCGAATGCCAGTCACTGTACTCACTACCAAACTTAGTCATACTCAAGTTCCAGCATTATTTAGTCAAATGACATTTCCCGGTGCCAGGTGTGAAGTCTGTACTAAAATAAGTGAAAATAGTAATACTGGGTGCTCGGAATAAGTCCAATTCTAAAGCGAGTAAAAGGTCCATTAACCTATATTATTATAAGAATATTCAAAGTAATCATATGTGATGTCATTATCTATTATTATCCTTATTATCATTATCTAGCCTCCACGACATAAAAATCAAGTGGTGATACAGACCACAACAGCCTGCACTCTCAATTGGAGATGGCCCACTCTCGTCGAATGAATGCAATAACACATAATATACATAGCCAACCTATGCTATGCATAGGCACAACTAAGCTACATCTAGCAGCATAATACAATAGCCCAAACAAAAGGGAAAAACCCAAAAAACCTACACATCAGCATTCTACTACCTCAAGAGTCACCATAAAACCATCACGAAGCTAATACTAAGTCATGGGCATCATAATACACTGAGCGCCAAAATAGAGAAAGAATAGGGGATGAAACAATTAAGCAGTCCTAGCACACGGTAACAACCTAGAAAAACTAGGCCATAGATTCTATTAGTACAATTATGAAATCTGTATACCCTGTGATTACCCTACGGAGCCTACCTGTCATCCAATGAATAATACGGTACAAATCTAACTGTCAACTTGACTGATAAAAATGGTCTCCAATAGCTCTGAAACTTATGAAATAATCTATGAATAAATACTAGTCTAATGCTACATTTTAAACTAAGTTTTGGACTGGGGCAAAAATCGGGCCTAAAACGGACCCACAGGCCCTGCCGATATCGAAAATAAACTTCACCATGGGGTTCCTAGCATCATTAGGAATTTGTGTTCTAAAATTGAATATAATTCGGGTAAGGGAAAGGCCTCAAACATCCTAGAGATATTTGATTAAAAAGGGGTTGATGATTCGACTTTTATGAATTAAATGACAGAATTCGAAAGAGCAACGATTACTATAGAGTAAAATAAACCCAAAGAACAAGGATTTACACAAATAATTTCCAAGATAATTGACGAATTCATGATTTCAATCCTAGGGAATTAATAGAGGAAACCCCCCCCCCCTTATTAGTGGAATTTAACAGAGAAAAATACTTACTAAGAGTGGGGAATACATGGGGAATCTTCAAGAGTCCTTTCCACGATGTTTTGTGGAATTTCCTAGCAGAAATCCCACAAGTAGAAGATGAGAAATTGAGAAAACCGTTGGAAAATAATCTGAAAAGTTTAGGCTCTAATAATTTATGTCTAGTTGTGCTACAGCGCATTTGTGCTATTTTGGTGCATTTGCTCTAAAAGAATTATATAATAAAATTTTCTAGAATGGCGCAATCTAAAATGGAACGATCGTACTAATTTTTTTTTTACCACAATAGCGTAATCGCAGCGCGATCGTGCTGGCCAATAGCTATTGCCGAGAAAATCTACAAAAGCAGAATTTTCAAGCGAGGGCACAAAATTGAAATGGAGTCCAACAGTAACAAACCAAATATGCATTTTGAGTGAAAAACGTATTCCAGACTCAACGGTGTAGTCAAAATTGGAATACGAGATTGGTTGATAAAAGTGTTGGCTAAATCAACCTTTAGGCCAAAAAGGCTAAACTTTACCAACACCTCATATACACAACAACAACTCCAAAAAGCAAACCAACACCCTCACTAGCCTAGTATCACCATTCCAAGGCTGCTGGAAGCATCAGAATTCCATTCCGACATTCCGTACATGAAAGGACCACCCAAGCTCCATATTAGGCCATAAACTAAACGAAAAGCCATAATTTAGGACAACCTTAAAAAGAAAACACAAATCACGAATTAAGGTCCATCTAGACTTTTTTCGGTATTTTTAAGCTAACGGAATTGTCAAAATTTTATTACAAGCTCGTCTTGAAGGAAATTTGGCTAAATTCAATGAGTACTCAGTTTAAAGCTCTGAAATAGGAAAAGTGAGATAAATCTCAAGAAAACCGCCAAGGAATGGGACTATCAGTCCCAGCAGGTCATAAATGACATGGAGCAGCTATTAGAAATATATTGAATATAAAAAGTCGTGTAAATCACAAAAATAACCATAAGGGTCATCGTATTATCGACTACTAAAAGAACTTTCATCCTCGAAAGTTAGAACAAAGTTAATACAGGTGAAGAGGGAGTCCAAACAAGGTACAAAACTCCTGCCCAGGTATCCACGACAAATCCACTAACCAAAGACTACGTACACAAGTTAACCACAACCCCACTGAAGATCAAGTACCAATACACTCAACCAAAGTCCCTGAAAGGATCATACGCTATCTCAAAACTAAAAACCATAGATGAAATTAACCACT
>JBDJHY010511304.1:0-17123 GCA_039654485.1 Withania somnifera
GTACAAAGATTATAAAGTAAAGAAAGATAAAGTAAAGAAAAGAATGTAATGTACATGATCCCACAAGTGTAAGTAAATGTGGTCTTTCATTATTATTTATGCATTTGCTTATACATACTGATTTCATTGTGCTCTTATTTCACATATGGTTACCTCATGCCTTACATATTCAGTAAATTCATTCATACTGACGTCCCTCACGGGGGACCTGTATTTCATGTTGTAGGTACAGGTAATGATACGGCCTTTGCTTTGGGAGGATCTTGATACGTATCATTGATTAAAATAAGATAACGACAAATGCAGAATTAACGAAATTAAAGGATAGATTTAAAAATTGGAGATGAGAAGTGAAGAATAGAATAATTAATTCAATTACTCGAATTAACTAAGGGGAGAAGAGAGAATTCACCGATCAAAAACTCGTTTGATTCCACAAATGAGTATCACGATACAAATATCATATCAAGAGTTTGGAACCAATGATGGATGAACACCATTCCTAAATTCCCTATTATAAACCTAACAACTACCACAAGCTTACAAGCTTGATTTACGTCTTCCGATCTCACAAATGGGAAAAGTCCTAAACAATTTGAATGACCCTCTATTTATAGAGGATCAACATTCATTATTTACACATGAGTCCAAAAATGACTCCAAATGACAAATCGACCCTATAAATTTGGAGTCATTTCCGAAAGGCCCTTCATGTCATCAAATGTCTCCCAAGCTATCTTCCAAACACAGGATCCTCTTGATTGGAGCATATGTACACCATGAAGGGATCCCTTTTTTGCCTCAAAACTAATTATGTGTTGGCTCTTCTCGGTTGGGCCTCGAAGTAAGAGCCTAACATGAACAATGCTTTCCATGGCATTATCATTAAATAAACCTATGAAGGCTCCTTGTAAAGGTGCAATGGAGGAGTCTTTAGTAGAAGAAAAAGAGCATGCACCATGTGAGGTTGTTAATATGGAGTCAAGCATAGAAGTGACTACTTCAACTCCTTGTACAACAAAATAGAAGCTTGATGTGAAAGTGATATAGTATCGAGAAGCACCAACCTTTCTATCCCAATATCTCAAGGTCTAGTAAAAAGGAACTAAAGCATGGGCAATGTGAAAGCACCAAAGAAAGATCTAACATGCAGATATGAGGATCAAGAGGATCGATTTTTATGTATGGAATATAGCCTGGGTGATAATTGAAGAAGTTAAGGGCCTAAATTGAAGTAACCCAATGTTTCGGGGTTAATTTGTAATTTGGATTCACTTTTTGACTCATGTGTAAATAATGAAAGTCGGTCCTCTATAAATAGAGGATCATTCAAATTGTTTGGGGACTTTTGAGACTTTCGTCTTTCCGAAGATTAAATCAAGATTGTAAGCTTGTAGTAGTTCTTAGGTTTAGTGTAGGATTTAGAGATAGGGTTCCACCAATGTTGATTACGAACTTCTTTCCTTGAATGTCACATCGAGATACCCATTTGTGGACTTCAATAGAGTTTCTCTTTTTGAGACTTTAAGTCTCTTCTCCCATTACTTGATTCGAGAATTTGAATTAACTATTCTATTCTTCACTTTTAATCCCCAATTTCTCACTCTATCCTTTAATTTCGTTAATTATGTGTTTTGTTATTTTTGTATTTTTTGTCAATGATACGGATTACAATCCTAGGTTATAAAACTCAAAAATTACAAAAAAATCAAAAGAACAAAAATTCCAAAAAAAATCTTAAAATTTGATCCGAGTTCAATTTTTGTTGTTTGTTGATTTTTATTATTAGAAAAGTTTCTTTTAATAATTTGGATCATGTGTATCAAATTTGGATTGAATTGGAGTTGATTTTCTACCACTACCATTGTTGAAGTTGAGCTTGAATACAATTTGAAATTGGGATTAATTTAAGAAGATTTGAGGTTTTAAAAGTCAAAATTCATCAACTATATGTTGCAAGGATCACCTGGTTCGAATTTCATCCAAATCAGAGTTGAATTGAGGTAATTTAAATTTTTGGTGTTCTTCATCTTCATCTTTTTCAATCTAAAATTTCGAGCTCGATTTGGAGTTATATATTTAGAATCTGAATTTTTGGTTATTGAGAAGTGATTCTTATGTATCAAGGAGCTTAGGGTTCGAATTTGGTAGATATTGGTAGAGTTTTGATGAGTTTCTAAAATTTGGATTCTAAGTTCTTCATATTCTTAGTTTCCATATTTTTTGAACTCAAATTCGTGTTGATTGAGTTTTTTTCGGGCTTTAAAAGGTTATTGAATTATTTCTTATACATAGAGTTGTGTGGGAATCAAGTTCCGTTGAAATTAGATTGAATTGGTGAATTTCATACTTTGAAGGTGTTCATATTTTTTTCAAGAATTTCGTACTAATTTCTGCTCGATTTTTTGTTGTTGTGGTTCAAAAAGTTACTAGAGTTGTTTCTCGTCGCTCAAGGATCTTGGGAATCAAATTGGTGATGTTTGGATGTGATTTGATAAGGTTGCTAATTTTGGAAGATGAACTTCCATAGTGTTCTTCTGAGGAACAAGTGGGTCTTAATTCAGTTGCGAATTGAATGTTGAAAGGTATTAGGGTTTGTTCCTCATATTAAAGAGAGTTCGTGGTTGGAATTTGAGGTGAATTGGAGTTCGTTTTGAGAGTGGTTGAAGATTTTAAAGTTGAATAAGTTCATGAGTGTTCTTCATAACTTCATATGAAAAAGATGAAGAACAAGTACGTTTGATCCGTCATCCTTTTCTTGAAGTTGCTATTTGGTGTTTAAAAGTTGATAATTGGATTCTATAAGTCATAAGAACCCTACGTTTCAGTTTTCGTTCAATTTCAAGGTGTTTTGAACTTTTTCGAAATTTGGTGTTCTTGCTTAAATTCAAGTCTTTTTGAATGTGTTTTTCAATGAGTGTTGTTTGATCCAATTAGAGTTTCAAATCGAGTGAAAAAGCTATTTTGGCTTAATATTTTTGGTTGGAAAACATAAAACTTGGGGGTACAAAAGTAATTACAAAAAAAGGAGGAAAAATCCACTCGCATCCCAGGCTTACTGCCTAAGATGGTGGTATACTACATGTGACAGCAAGGTACCACTGATATTATTCATCCCGGGAGGTTCGAATCACTGAGACACAGAATAAGAAAATAAAAATAAAGGATATATGAATTCTTCGAATTCGAGAGAAATCAAAGAATTCGGGTTTAACCAACAAACAAATGAAACTATTATTCACCCACAATAGTAACAACTCGATGATTGAATAACAAACAAAGTCGAAAAACAATTTAGGAGATACACCCACTCCAAAATGCTCTCAAAAATGCTCGGCGATCGATACAACATTATGTCGTTAAAATAGGACCAACTACCTACGTGACTAATAATCACTACAAGCTAAGAACTAACTAAGCCAAATGCTTTTACAAGAAATTGTATTCTTCCAAATGATCAAAAGCCCTAAACAATTCAAATGACCTTCTATTTATAGAGGTCAAAGTTTCATTATTACACTTATGCCCAAAAGTGACCCAAAATGATAAATTGGCCCCCATACTTTTAGGCCTCTTCAAATTGAGCTCCAATTGTCTTCCAAAGCTTTTCAAGCTATCTTTCATGTTCGACTTTGCCTCCTTTGGCTCTCAATTGTGTACTTTAAGGCTCCGTTTGGTGCGTCCATAGAGCTCATGGCTTGGGTAATCGTGGCTAGACAATGAAGTAGAGGTCTAGCACGATTGGTGCTACCCAATATCATATCAACTTATATCCGTACACATTCCGCTCTCTAGTGGCTACTCATTTGATCTCCTGGACATGAACTATATTAACTCTCCTCTTCCTTAAAATCTTCACTAATTCTATGGACTTACCCTGTAAAGTCCCAATGTTTCATGATTCTATTCTCAATCTAGAGGCTCCCTTAACCCCCTTACCCCTCTTACTCCCCTCCCCAAACCCCGGCCCCGAGCCTATCCTCGACCCGCTCCCAACCCCGACCTCGCCCCTGATCGAAAATATGACACTACTTTATCATTAATCACCGAAGCGACCAAAAAAAATCTAAAACGAGAAAAATAAAATAGCTCAACCAACTATTTTACCTGCACAACTATAGCATAAGAACTGCAAAAAAGGACCAACAACAATATAGAAACAACAATATAGGAAATACAAACAAGTAGGGACAATAATAAGCAACCCCACTAATCAAGTATTAAGAAGGACTAGAAACTACAATACCAGCCAAGATCTACTAAAGTAGGAGTAATCAAGTAACTAACAAGCACCTATACTCAGTATACTAGTATACTACAACACTGTAAACACCACAAGCCAACAAGAATCAAAAAAGGACAAATTTCTATCTAAAAAGTTCACCAAGACAACATAGTAATGCTGAATAAGGGGGAAATAGAAAATCAAGATTAAAAATCATCGGGATCTGCTAGACGAAAAGGAGGAAATTCATGTTGAATTTCGGCAAGTTGATGCTGAAATTGGTCGTCGAAAACTTGTATGTTGATTCTGTCTCCCAAATAATAACTGGAAGAAGATACCGAAGAAAAAAAGAGAAAAGAAACAGAGCATTTGCTGAAAAAAATAAAGGGGCACAAAAAACCTTAGGTCGTCGGAGTAGCCAAGATCCGGTGATCTGGGACGAGAGTAGTTCGACGGAGATGAACGGAGAATGAGGTGATCATCGGTCCGATGATCTTCCATTGCTGGTGAATAAAGTGGTCATCAGTGGTGAACGGTGGTTGTGGCTTAAACTGTTACGAGAGAGAGGGGTTGAAACCCTAGAATAGACATGGTGAAGAAATAGAGGAAATCAGTTAGAAGATGCTGGCGAAGTTTGTGAAGTAACTAAAGGGGGAGAGGCAATGAATGTGTAATATTTAGTTACCTGGTAAGTGATATGATGTTAGGAAACAAATTCTTGACCTAAGTTGCTCGAACTCGGATGTGGGTGTTCGATACGGGTGCGGATCCAGAGGATCCTCATGATCTGAATTTCATGATTCGGGGATATGACTCTAGGTATGGATACGGGGGCGGGGATTCAGCAAAAAATAATTCAAATATCTAAAAATAAAGACTAAATTATGAGATTTCACATGGAAAACTTGAGGAGAAAATATTGATCAAGAGGAGAACTCTAAAAGAGATAAAAGGATAATGAGTGACATAGAAATTTCTATATGCAAGTTATTCCATTTTCTTCAAAATACCCAAAATTGGTCACTCCTTTCATTGAATATGTTTAGAATTTCTCCGTCAATTTTGGTCAAAGTACACAAAATCGGTTGATCAGATTGGTACGGATCCCACACCTATGTCGTGTCGACACGGGTGCGGCACCAAAAGTGACGAGTCCGAGCAACATAGTTCTCAACTATTGTTAAAAAGGTTATGATTACGAGTAGTCCAGATGTTCCAAAGGATAAATGGGATGAGAGTAGCAGTTGGAATGTGGATAGTGGTCGAGAAATGGTGAGTTTGTTTATTTAGGGAATGTTGTCGCAACCAAGAAAAGTGATGTGGTGGGTGTGGTGATATTAAAGGAAGACCAAGCGTGTCTAGCAGGACATCATTCAAGGAAAAGATGGTTTAAGTTTTTATGAGCTGAGTTGCAGATGGGGCATAAAGTTTTCCTAATTATTCTTTCAGGAAGGAGATTGAGCTGCATAGTGTATGCGGGGATATCACTGAGGGTGGATCTAAGTAAGACTGTACGACTAGAGAGATTCAAGGTCTTACTTTTCCATCCTTGACGAGTATTGGTAATGCAATCAAGAAGATATTGATAATCAATAGATTTAGGACGTGAGTTGGGCATAATAAAGCCCAAATATCTTCTGATGTGTGGAATTGTAAATGTTCAGCCTAGTGGAAAGAGAATATTGTAGATCCAGGGGACATTGTTGGAAAAAGAAGTTTTTTGTCAAAATAAACTTGTGTGACAGAATGGAGTTTAAAGTTCTCAAAAATACTAATAATAGCGGAGATACTTGACACGGTAGCCTGATTAAAGAGAACAAGGTCATTAGCAAAAAGGAGATGCGAGGTTGGCGGGGCAATGCCGTGAAGTTTAACCGGTTGCCAATGCTTTGTGATGACAACTAATTCAATAGCTCTGGATAAGGATTTCATACAAATAACGAGTAGATGTGACGATAACAGATCACGTTGACGAATGCCTCTGCTTGGCTGTAAAAAAAGAGTATGGTGTCCATTGACAAGGATAGAGATGGACAACGTGGTGACACAAGACATAATTAATATAAGGAGGGGAAAAATTAAGGTGAACTAAGGACAAGTGGATAAAGGACCATTTAAGTCAATTGGAGGCCTTCTCTAAAGCAATTTTGAGCATCATAGAGCCTATGCAACCTGCTTTCTTTTAAAAAGGATGTAATGCTTCTTGAATTATAATAGCGTTATCTGCTACCCTTCGGCCAAGAATGAAACTAGCTTGAGTGGGATTAATTAGGGAGGGTCAATGCTAGCGGATACGATTGGCAATGATTTCCCCTTAATAATAAGAGGGAAGTGAGCAACTTAACGTCAGCTGCTTGACCCAAATGATCATTTTGCCCTTTTACTTCTCTCGAATTACTAATATTTATTTAGAAATTATAAAAATATATTATAAATTATAATAATTAATTTTAAAATATTTTAGAACATAATAAAAAATCAATTCATTTGCAAAACTCTATCAATAACCGGCTCATATGACCATTTCATCTTTTTATTTTTCTAGATTTACTAATATTTATTTAAAATTACAAAAGAGTAGTATAAATCACAATTATTAATTTTAAAATATTTAAAAGACATAATAAAAATTAATATTAATTCGCGGAACTCGATTGGTGACGTATAAATTGGGACAATAATAAAAATTAATATTAATTCGCGGAACTCGATTGGTGACGTATAAATTGGGACAAGCTAAAAAAGACGTAAAAAGTGTTATAAATAGAATAATTGACAACTTATTTGAAATACATAAAAAATAAAGCTTGGGATAAGTTTTCGTAATTACAACTAAACTCCTCAAATTTAAGTGTGAGCTTTGGATCAACTTGAAAATTTACAAATAAGCTCCTCGAACTTCCGAATAGAGGTAGTATCATATACAATTTAAAAAATAACATAATAATTATTATAAATCACAATAATTAACAAATTTAAGTATTTAAAAGACAAAAAGTTTGATGTACTCTCGAAATTGCGACGGTTTCGGATTGAGGAAGTAACATATATAATTTAAAATGAGGTAAAAGGTATTATAAATCACAGTATGAACAACTTAGATATTTAAAAGACATAAAAAATACGATTGAGTCTCGAAATTGGGAAGGATGAAGTACCCAAGTTTTAGTAATTACAAATAAGTTACTCAAACAAAGTGGAAGTTTGAGGAGCTTAGGGTCAAGTTTAAAAAATTACAAATAAGCTTCTTCAACTTTCGGATCGAGGAAGTAAAATAAATAATTTAAAAATAACGTCAAAAGTACTATAAATTACAATAATTAACAATTTAATGTATTCAAAAGACATACGAAAAAGGCGGTGACATATAAAAATTTGGGTTAACTCTCGAAACTGAGATAGTTTCAAATAGAGGAAGTAACTTATATAATTGAAATGTATAGTTTCAAATAGAGGAAGTAACTTATATAATTGAAATGACGTAAAAAGTACTATAAATTATAATAATTAACAACTTAGGATATTTAAAAGACATAAAAAATTCGATTGACTCTCAAAATTGAGACGGAATTAGTACTCTAAGTCTTAGCAATTGCAAACAAGCTACTCAAACTCAAGTGGGACTTGAAGTGCTTAGGGTCAAGTTTTAAAAATTACAAATAAGCTTCTCAAACTTACGGATAATGACAGTAACATATATAATTTAAAAATAACGTAAAAAACACTATAAATCACAATAATTAACAACTTAAAGTATTTTAAAAGACATAAAAAATTTGATTGACTCTCGAAATTGGGACGGAGGTGCTCATTATTAAATCTATTTTTGAAATTTAATATTTTTTCCCAAATAAATAAAAATTACATTCATTAAAATTTAAATCTTTTTACAACATATATACCAAAAATATGTAAATTATTATAAAACAAGTTAAAATAATGTGCAAGTAATTTATTGTTACTCCCTCCGTCACTATTTGTTTGACACACTTTGACTCGGTAAGGAGTTTAAGAAATAAGAAAGATTTTTGAAATATGTGGTGTAAAATAACTCATGGATATTTGTGTGGCTAGAAATCATTCTATAAGGGTAAAATAGGCATTTTAAAGTTATATCGTTACTAAATATGGAAATGCATCATTTTTTGGGGGATTGATTGAAAAAGAAAGCGTGTCAAAAAAATTGGGACAGTGGAAGTATAAAAAGAAATTTGGTTGATTCTTCAAATTTTATCTCAGTCATATAAATTGAGAAAAGGGAGCAATATATATTATTTGAAAATAACGTAAAACGTTTTATAAATAACAACTATTAACAACTTGGGATATTTATAAAACATATAAAAAATTTGTTGCTTCTGCAAGTTCAATTAGTGTCACATAAATTGGAACACATGAAATAACATGTGAAGTTTCATTATATTTTAAATTCTATATTTAATCAAATTGATACACTTAAATTAGGACAGAAGGAATACATATTGTTGCAAACTAAATTAATCAATACGATTACATTAAATACAATATTGGGCCCGTGCATAGAACGGAAAGTGGCCAGTAGTTTAGTAGTAGTTTTGTAAATAGTGTTGCACAATCCAATTGACCGATATTGTGTAATGCGTTCCTCAGTGTTTTAACTTTAGGAATTAAAGTAAGATAAGTTTTATGTAAACAGGATGGGATGGAGCAATTTGAAAAGCTTCATGACAAACACGTTTGATTGCAACTTGAGTATCATTCCAATATTGTTAGAAGAAAATAGGATGGAAACTATCTGGTCCAGGGGTTTCATAAGGTTGAAAATATTTGATGGCTGCGAGGATTTATTTGTCAGTAAGAAGCATGGTTTGGGGAGGATGATGGATGACATTTGTGTTATTTAAAGCAGAAAGGAGGGAAGAGGTAGGACAAGTGGATTGTTGAGTGGTATAAGGATCCTGATAATGAGTAGTGATAATATTTCAAACGAGGGTGAGATCTAAGATCCAAGCTGATGATGTTTGCGGATGATGTAGTTTTGATTGACGAAACCCGAAGAGGAGTTAATGTCACGTTAGAGGTTTGGAGAGAAATTCTTGAGTCTAAAGGGTTTATATTGAGCAGGTCCAATACTGAGTATTTGGAGTGCAAGTTATATGAGGTGGAGTAGAAGGAGGATGTGATAGTGAAGTTGGATACTCAGGCTATCTGTAAGAAAGATAATTTCAAGTATCTGGGATCTATGATCCAGGATAATGGAGAGATTGATGAGGATGTTTTTCACTGTATTGGTGTATCGTGGATGAAATGGAGGCTCGCAGCTGAGGTCTTGTGTGATAAGAAAGTACTACTTAAATTGAAAGGTAAGTTTTACAGAGTGACAGTTAGACCAGCTATGTTGTATGAGGCAGAGTGTTGGCTCATATTCAGAAGTTAAAGGTGGCGGAGATGGGGATGCTGCGATAGATGTGTGAGTTCACTAGGTGTGATAGGATCCGGAATGAGGTTATTAGAGGCATGATGGTGGTGAGTGCACTGGAAGATAAAAAGCGGGAAGCGAGATTGAGATGGCTCGGACATGTGCTTAGGAGGGATAAGAATAACCCTGTACGGCGGTGTAAGAGGTTGGCGAGGGATGAGTTCAAGAGAGGAAGAGGTAGACCGAAAAAGAATTGGAGAGAAGTGATCATACAGGACTTGAAGAAGTTACAGATGTTAGGGTAGTAGGTTTGGGGTTAGTTTTGTTGGGTGATAGAAAGTCGTGGAGGACGAGTATTAGGGTACTAGGTTTGGGGTTAGTTTTGTTGGGTGATAGGTTTGCTGCCATAAGGTCTTAGGAGTCATAGTACCTTAGGTGTAGAGTCTGGTTCCCAGAGTTTTGGGTAGGTTTTTTGCTCCATGTAGTGTGACTTTACTAATATGGGTTGATAGCCTTGTATTTGTCGTTACCGTATTGATCTTATTGTCTTATTGCTTATTGTTTTTTCTTTCCATTACGTCATACCAGTATATTATGAGTTTTTTATATTTTGTATTTTATATTATATATTTTATTTTGTATTGTATATTGTACTATCTTGAGCTAAGTCTCTTCGGGAAATAGTGTCTCTACCTGACCTAGGTAGTGATATGGACTGCGAACATTCTACTCTCTCCAGACCCCACGGTGTGTGGGAATATATTGGGTATGTTGTTGTAAAGATGGAAAAAGTGAGTTTCGCATCACCATCAACAAGCCTCGGGGTACGCAATCTTTTTTGTATAGTTTCCCAAATTATATTGAAAACTATTTTTATGATGAGGATCCATATTTTGTAGACCCTCCAAGCGAGCCAAGATAATTTCCTTTTTGTAAAAAATATCTTTAAAGGTTTCATGATTCTAGCTAATAAGATTTTCGTTAGATAATGGTAAAATTTAAAAGTAATTGATTTAGTTGCACCAAAAGGTACTTATAAAACTGTTAAATTGTGGATGATGGAGCCACATCATTTCAGAGAGAAAAGTGGGGGAGGTTTGCTAATTATTTTGGTGGTTGAGTAGTATTGGCAACTGTAAATGAAGTGGAAGCATCTTCAAAAAGATTTATCCAGGAAGGGTTGACATAAAATTTTCTAGACGTTCCAGGATCAATTTGAATCTTGTTTTAGGTTTTTTAGTCCAAGTAAAGCGATTATCAGCAAACTTAAATCTATCATATTAATAAATGCAAACAATCATTAAAAAATGAAGAACATGGAACGTTGAGTCGTAGTCCACCAAACTTATCAGACGAAGTAGAAACTTTGTTAAAATCTCCACATAACAACCAAAGCCGATTATGTTTAGCCGAAAAAGAAGTTAAGTCATTCTAGTTGTATTTTATGGGTAAATTTAGTACTCCCATAAATAAGTGAAAGAATCCGGATAGGAGAGTTAGAGGATACCTGAATGGAAATATTGATTTCACGTACTGTCACAATCATAGGATCAACTTTGATGTCAATGCCACGCCACATGAGTACCATTCCGCTAGAAAAACCATCGACTGAAGCTTGGACTAGGCTCGTAAAAGTAAAGGCATCAAGTAGAGAACTAGCTCCTCCATCTTAGTTTTATTCAAACATACGATAGTAGGATTATTCCAGTCTAAAATAAATCGTAAAGTACATCAGAAATCTAGGCCACTATCCCCTCTACAATTCCATAGTATTATCTTCATGAGATCATTGTGATGAGAGGGGGGCCTCCTCGATAGGTAGTGACATCACTAACTCCATGGTTAGGCAGTGTGTGTTGGCGAGTTATTGAAGTGTTGGTTTGTGGTTTAGCTATGGAATCATCATGATCACATATTTCTCGACTGTGAAGAATGGGTTCAGACGAAGCCTGAGTATTATATTCTCCATGTTCCGTAGGATATTGATTAAGTACCTTTATTCGATGTTTTGGGGCATGTCAATAGTAAGTGGAGTGGACGAGATGAACGTCTCCATGAATGTCTTGTGTATGTTTTCCAATTATCTTCGTAGGGAGTGTTGGATGGAGGATTGAACGTCGATTCGGGAGCTGCATGAGAGTAATAGTTCCAGTAGTTTGGTGGTGGAGGTGTATTCGAGTTCATTTCCAAAGGTGGTGGTGATGAGGGAAGGTTCTGAAGATCCACCAAGTGGTTGTAGAGTGTTGTGGAGGTTATGTCTTGAATATTCAATAGGTAGATTGCATTGTCTCTTTGAAGTGGAGTGTTGAGGCCGGTTGAATGTTGTCTTGTTGAAGCATGCTGTAGATGTTCTGCGGGCTGACAAGCTTGGAATCCTCGATCCATTTTGTGGTGAGGGGGTCTCAACAATCAGTAGGGATGATGAGTGACTTAGAGGTTTCGGTGAAAATTGTGGTGGAGTTTACCGGAGCGTCGAGGTGAACGAGGATGAGGTTGAAATTTCTGGCATGATGGTGAGTTCCAGGAGAGTGACGAGGGGGTTTGCTGGGGCGGTTGTGGCGATTTAGGAACATGGTGGAATTGGGATGGAGTTTCGGTGAAAACTAGGAGAAGTTATTTATGGAGTCTTTGAGAATTGGTGTTAATATATTAGTAGTATTAATTGTAGGACGTAAGTTGTTTGCATGGTAAGAACAAGTTTGAGTGGTAGTAATAGTTGTAGTAGGTGACGTAGTTGAGACGTTTGAAGTACTGTTGTTGTTGCTTTTGAGGTTGGCGGAAGAGGATTGGGGTAAGGTAATAGGGGTATAGAGTTGGTACTTGTCGCAGTGGAGTTGTGTGTAATGGAGGTGGGAAAAGAGGTGTCATGAGGTGTGATAAAAGTGGAAGCAATGGTGGAAAAAGAAGGCATAGTAACAGTAGAATATGGGAACTTGAAGTGACAGTAAGTAGGCTCTCCAGGGGTAAGAAGATTATCATTATGAGCCGTAATTGTTGTGGGGCCAGTGAAAATGATAAGGATGGAAAAAATGTGGGGTATAGGGGGGTTAATGGGAGTGGACTAGGAGATGATGTGCTGTGGATCTTTGGCCTTAGGAGAATGGAAAGAAGAAGTGGTGTGGGCAAATAATTAGTGGAAAATAAGTTCAGATCGGTATATTTTGGGCTATATGAACGGTACTTTTTTGGGCCTATGAAAAATGATTTGTTGGGGAAGAGGGGCTAGTAGTGGTAGCGGGTTGAGTGGTGGTGGCTTGTTGGGTCAAGGTCTGATCCACGCTTAACATTTTTCTTAGTGTATGAAACAGTGTGCCATGAAGTGCTGTCACTGCTACTGACGTCTAAGGTGATGTTAGAAGTATTTGTCGCTTAGGAGAAACTTTGGTGGCGGAAGTAGTAGGATTGACTTTAGTACAACAAGAGGTATTGTCCTAAACAGCCACAGACACACAGAAATAGGAGGAGTCTTCGTAATGGATTTGTTGAGGATGAGATCCAATGAATACATAGGTGGGAAGAGGTTTCCCTACGGGTACTATAATACATTGGCGTGGATAACGTCCACGAGTTGCATGGGCGGTGCAAGTATCACTTTTAATGAGAGTACCGATAAACGAAGCAATTTCACAGAGTAGGGTGTAGTCATAATATTCAGTAGGTAATTCTTGAAGACGAATCCAAATTGTGGAGTAATTATATGTTTTACAGAGGGATTAAATTTCAGTTCCCTGTTACAGATAGTGAGGTATTGAGATCCAATAGACCAAGGTCCTTGGGTCATGATCTTCGTGTAATTGTCGGGGTTGGAGAATTTAATTAGATAATAGTCTTCTCCAAGATTGATTAAGGTCAGTTGTTCATCAAGATTCCAAAGAGCTTGAGTTTAGATTTGAAAAGAGTGTAGGGAATTTTTCTTTCTAATAATTTGATACTAATTGCTGTTCTCCATGGTTTATAAAGGTGATCTTTGTCTTGGGAGGTGATTGGTATGAAATAGGGGTGTTGGTTTTGGTTTTCATGCTCAGCTTGTAAGTTAAGCTTAGAGGTGAAGATGTCTGAAATATCAGGTTGAGGGGACAGAGACGTGGTTGAGGTGGTAGTAAGTTTTTCACGATAACTCATCCATGCTGTGGTGGTTGTCGTTGTGTCTGGAGGTTTGGGCCGATCAGCACTATGTTGAAGCAGGTCTGATTCTTGGGAAGTCATTGATTGAAAACTAGCTCTGATGATATTACGTGTGTTAGCTAGTTACCATTTTCCTTAATACGCACGTTACATGAGAAAGAGAGGAAATAAATGATATTGCTGTGCGAATGAACTAGTTGCTTTCAGATTTAAAGCAAAGAGACCAGGGATACTATGTAAATTTGATATTGAAAAGGCTTGTGATCATGTTAATTGGGAGTATCTGTTAAAAGTCCTTCGGGATCTGGAGTTTGGTAAATAAATGGGTCAAACTGGATTAAATTTTGCATTTCTAATGCGAAATTTTCCACCTTGATCAATAGTTGTACAGAAGTTTGGTTTTTGTTTTATTTTTAAAAAAAGAATCAGAGAGAGGGCTCAGGAAGGGACAGCCAGTGCCACCTTTCTTATTCTTGTTGGCTATGGATCATAATCATATGATCAAGACAGCAAAGGCAAATGGATAGATCAGGGGTTTTGGTCCCAAGTCAATGATATGCGAGGCATAGAAATATCTCCTCTATTATATACTGATGATTCTCTTGCATTTTGTGAAACTGAAGCGGACCAAATCAGACATCTTAGAGCAATTCTGTCTGTCTTTGAAGCATTTTCTGGCCTTCATGTTAACTGTAGCAAGAGCTGCATATAACATGTTAACAAGTACAAAATATGCAGATCTTGGCGTCCAGCTTAGGGTGTCAGGTGGGCACACTTCATAGAAGTAGTACCTGGGATGCCTCTGCTAAAAGCAACTCAAGTGATATATGGAATGATGTAATTGAGAGATGCAATAAAAAACTAGCTAGGTGGAAAACTCAATACTTATCTCTAAGTGGAAGAGTGGTCCTCATAAACTCTGTGTTGGATGCTCTACCCATTTATATGATGGCTATCTTTCAATGCCTAGAGGGATGGAGGCAAAAATTGACAGATTAAGAAGAGACTTCCTATGGCAAGGAAACAAGGCAATCTGGTGGAATCGCAAACACCGACCCTTAACAAGAAACAGGGTGGTTGGGCTTAAAATATCAAGTCTTCGTAACAAAGCCCTCTCCAGAAATAGCTAGCTCCGTGGAAAACATTCATTGCACAGAAGTAATGGATGCTGAATCACTGGGTTACTCAGGAGTTAGACGAGTCCCTATGGTAGTGGTTTCTGGAAAGCTATTAGACATTAGTGGCATGATTTTGGGGTAAGGTGGAGATGTCCGTGGATGATGGTAGAAAGACTGCTTTCAGGAAGATCCTTGGATTGGCTAGAACAGTTTAAAGGCCATCGATCCTGTTCTGTATTCAATTTGTCTCCGATGAAATGCTGGCATTAACCGAATGTGGGATAATTAAGGATGGAATGTTAATTTCAGAAGAGCACTCAACGACTGGGAAATTTGTTGGGAGCTTTAGGTGGGATAATTGAGAGAGCAGACAACCCGAGATGGAAGAGGAATAGCAAGGGCATCTTTTCAGTCATATCTTCTTATTGGCACATGAGCCAGCGAGGCCCAATTAAGGCAGATTGGTCTTGGAAATGAAATTTGGAGGTAAAAATCTCAATGAAGGTTTCATGTTTTGTCTGGCCTGTAACAAGGGAATCTTGTTTAACACAAGACAAGTTACAAAGAAGAGGTCTTCAGATTTGTTCAAGATGTCTTTTATGTGGACAGGATGGTGAAAACAAAGAGCATCTCTTTTTACATTGCAAGATAACTACAAATCTGTGGCACGTGTTCTTTTGTTTCTTGGGAGTTAGATGGGTTAGTCCTAGTTCACCATTGGAACTCCTTAGGAGCTGGAAGAGTGTGGGGAAAAGAAGTAGTGAGGAAGATTGGTGGCAGATCCCCCCTGCTTGTATTTGGTGGGTGGTTCGGATGAGAGAAATTCAAGACCGTTTGAAGATACTAGCAGTTCTTATCTAGAAAATTAGGTTGAGCTGTCTCAGTTTGTTCTTTTTTCTGGTGTAGCAGAATATATGTCGGGGGGTGGGGGTGGGGTTATAGAAGACTTAGAAGAGTTACTTAGCAACGTATAAGTTCTCAGTTTTTTTGAATAGGAGTTTTTGTTTTTTCTGTAAATATAGTTTGTAAAGTTCTTTACTTAGCATTGCTTTAGCTGCTAAATTATGATTTAATTCAATTCAATTGGTTGCCTATGTCTCAAAAAAAAGAAGAAACAAATCATCGTGGATTCAATTTAAGATTGGCATTTGAGGGATGTTTGTTTATTTAGTTTTGCTATAATCTGTTTCTCAACTTGCTTGTTGTAGCACAACTTGTTATTGCTTTGTCCCATATGCTATGCATTGTTATCTATGCCACAAAATGCTTCACATGCTTATTCGTTACCACTTTTCTTAAATATGTATCACTTTTCTATCAAGTCCTTGAAAAACACTATCACACACATTGTACACTCTGGGGTGTATCACATTCCTCCAAATTCTTTCAGAACTCCTTAGTTTCAAAGGTTTGGGATACATGTCAGGGCAAACAGATTAGTTTCGCTGCCGTTTGACCATGTAGCTTCCGACGTAATCTAAGTTTTTATTTGAGATGGTCATACACTTAAATATGGTATCAACGTTAGGCCCTTTCCAATTCATTGTTTATCCGATATTGGACCCCCATCTTATTATTATACATGCTCTAGATGTCCACTGGTATAGGGGTATGTTGATTCTTAATTGGATTTTGATTTCTTGATCTCCTTATATGACTATCCTCACCTTTTGAGCTAGCTTTTATTTTTGAGTTAGGCCCAAGGTCATTTTCTTAACAGTGTTAAAGGTAAGCAGATTAACAATGTAAAATGAACATAGTAGAGTTCTAAGTATAATTTTGTTTGATAGTTTGACTTGAGTTTAAAGGATTTTTTTCCAAAAATTAATGGGCTTGGTCCTATGTGACCTTGTTTCAAAATTAGTTTTTTTAAGAACTTATTTGGACCGATTTGGTTTCCCAACAGTTAAAAAATGACAGTAGCATTTATGATTAAGTTTTGTTTGATAGTTTGACTCGAGTTTAAAGGACTTTTTTCCAAAAATTGATGGGTTTGGTTCCTGAATGACCTTGTTTTAAAATTTAGATTTATAAGAACTTATTTGGACCGATTTGGTTTCCCAACATTTGAAAAATGATAGTAGCATTTATGCATAAGTGTCTGAAATTCGATTAGATTATAATCTTTAAGCTTAAGTCGATTAAGAACTTGGCCAAAATAGAAATAAGAATAAGATTGTATGTTGTGTCCTAGAAAAAATATTGTATTGTAGTGTCTATGAATAATGCTCCGTGTCATCTTGTATAATACCATTTA
>JBDJHY010511411.1:0-17122 GCA_039654485.1 Withania somnifera
AACAATCCTCTGTAGAAAATTGACATCCTTTCATATTTCATATCATACACTTCAGGGATACATCTAGTAATCCTATCAAATAATGTTGTATAGTCCCAACGTCAAAGACCCCTGCTAGAAACCAATCAAACTCACCCTCAACCAATGCTCCTGTCAAGACAACTATTTGCACTTTTGAATGAATTCTGGCACTTGGGGGAACCAACATAACACTACCCCTACTGGAGCTTCGGTGACTCCTAAACATTGTGTGTAGTGATATGGTCTTCTTACACTAGACACTTATTTTGAACTCTAAGAATGCACGAAGATATCCTATTGGTGCATACTGAGGGCCTTTTCCAAATTATCTGGAGAGAGCAGAGGAAAAATAAGGGATAGGAATTCAACAACCATACATGCACATAAAGAGTCAAGAAGTGAATCTTTCCTAAATAGTGTTGTGTAGCCTTTTGAAGATAGGATACAGACATCAATGCACCGATCCATCGTACTCTAAAAATTATTTGCTCCTACAGCCAGATACACCGTTGAACCTAGAGCTCTGATATCACTCTTCACAACCCAAAAATTGGGTTTTAATGGCATCCAAATTTCACATATAAATAATCCCAATCCCGTCCAGAGAAAGTGGTGATGGGCTAGTACCAAGTACCCAACAGAAAAGGGAAAGAGATGAAGAGAAAGAACCAAAATAGAACACAAAAACACACAACTAAACATGGTACCCCAGAACCTGGTATTGTGGGATTAGAGAGTCTAAATATAAAAGGGTACAAAATACAACCCACCACGGAGAAAAACTACAAAATAGCAGTCCAGGCTCTAAGTAGAACAACTATAGTGGTAGAAGAAAGTTTGGCCAGCACAAACATCAACTGCTCACCATATCTCCTAAACAACACCAAGCTAGTCGTTACGATCTCATCTGCCCTAATAACTTATACTAGGACCTACATCAAGAAAAGATACAGAAGTGTAGCATGAGTAGCATAAACAATAAGTACCCAGTAGGCATCATATGTCAGTCGGGAAAAAGTAATAATAAGTAAGGTAAAGGGGGATCAAAAGTAAATAGGACAGTGGTACATAATATACAATGAGAAAGGGGTAACTACAATAATATCCAAGGGAGGGTCAACTATCAGTAGGTGCAATTTCAGCTACCAAGTATGAAGAAAACCCACTAACAAGGTATAACACAGAGACTCAAGCCACAAGAAAGAAGTACGAACAAGAGAATAAAAAACCATAAATAAGATAATCTACCAGCAACTACAGCAAATGCATGAATAGTACCTATCAGATGTAGAATAGAAGCAAACAAGATCTACTAGTAAACAAACCCAACTGGAACCCTATTCTACCAGAAGGTACACTCAGCAAACTAGGTAAGCCAACAGGTACTCCCCCTTAAGTCCTTTAGATTGAAAGACAACGTATAGATATGCAAGGCAAATAGGTGCTAGAAAAGTAAATAAGTGTCCATAAGTGCCCTCCCCAGTATAGGACTTTGTCAGGAGAAGACCTATGGAAGCTTCCTTGTATACTTTCCCAACCTACCATAGTATACCCTTTCCCCATCCATACTACCCTGGGCATGGCAACCCATATCGGACGTTTGTGGAAGGATCCAATCCCACGTACAAGAATCCTCAAAAAAGTCAATAAGTGTCATAGTAATCAATTCCAAAAGGAAGAAAATAGGGCTCAGCCCCTATATCATATATAAGTGGAAACTCAAGTACAACCATGTAGGCAAAAGTCTAATCTTAGAAAACCTAACTACCAACCTGTAGAAAATGTCCAAAGATCACAGTGATAATGAGAAAATAGCCGCAATGATGTGAGAAAATAGCTCCATATTTCTCATAAGAACAGTCATAGAAAGTATAAATATGTACAATAAATTAATTTCTGATTATTATCTTTCAAAACAAGTTACCTTTTAAAAACATTCAATGCATGTCCGTTATACAAAAACAATTAATAGGCCAAACTGGTCTAAGGATGCTAATGAGAATCAATAGGATGGATACCAAGCCCTAGTCATAAGATATAACCTTTTCTCGCCCAATTACAGTCTTGAGCCTCAAGTAATCACATCAAAGATGTTCCAACATCCTAGAGGGTACCTTTTAAGGGCCAAGAACACTCCTATATGGGGGAAAACACAGAGCTATCATAGCTTTGACCAATACAATCCATTCTCAAGCTTGCACGGGCTAGGGCATGATATCAACACACAGGGCTGCTGACTATCCAGTAAACCCATATCCATCTAGGTATAGTTCCATCATGTAAGGTAGCTAACTATCTGGCACAACCATACCTATCTAGGTATGATGTCATCACACAATGTCTCACGTAGAACACAACATAATCAGCCTAACTGGATCTTCTCTAAAGCCAACAACTTAAATCAGGGATTAGCTACTAAGGTCTAATCACTAGTATAATCCCCTTTCCAACCTTACTATGGTCTAAAGTCAGTGTATTACTATATGCATCAAAGGTGTTACTACTCCCCTAGCCACCCTACATTCTAGAGTCGACGTTAAACACACAAGTAGGGACATATAGCCCCATGGTAAGTAGTTAAGTTACAAGTGATCTAAGTAGTCCATGGGCTAGAAAAAAAAGCATATCGAGGCCCGACTAATAATCCTATCCCCGAGCTAGCATTGTACTATACATATATTACACGAATACCTAGTCTAAAGAAAGTAGATCATAGCCTACCAGGATTCCATCGATGTCCTCTTGAAATGTGCCTAAATATCTAGAGAATCATCTATGAAGCTCAAAGTCATGACAGGCTATATAAGGATCAAATTAATGGTCTAAATAGAAAATATAAGCCTAAAAATTTCATATACTACAGAAAACAAAGAATTACATAATATAAATAATTATAGAACCACCGTAATGAGTTTCTATGGAATAAAATTAGGATAAATTCCTTTAGAAGTCCTTAAAATACTTTGAAACAACAAAGGAAATGGATGGCTTTTAGTAAAAATTAGAAATCCTTTATGAAGAAGGAAGTATATAAAGGCCACCGCTTAACTGATAAATTGGTCATTTGACCAATTTATCGCCCACAAATAAATCGGTCATCTATCTATTTTATTGACTACCAATTTATCGATCACTTGGATGATAAATGGGTCCCCGTGTCCTTGCCTGATAGAATTTTGGAAAATTTGAAATAGGCAAAAGAAATGAAAATGGATTCCAATTTTGATAATACGTATATGTAATCTTCATGTAATCAATACTCTAGACTCGACGAATAATTGAAAATGACATTCGAGATTATATAAGCTAGGAAAATCCTGAATAGGCTATAATTTTAAAAGAATTAAATTATAACAACAACCAGGGACCCAATTTATTGGTCCTAAGAAGTCACAAATAACCTAGGCCAATTAAATGAATGCCCCAAATGCATAGATTCGTAGGAATCACAAAAATAGCCCCAAGCGCCATTAAAATATGAGTTTAGGGTTTTGATTTTAGTAGGATAAAAAGAGAAGACTAGATTGGTACATTTTAGAGCAGGTTGGAAGGCACATAAATGTATAGGTTATGGAGGATGGTCTTGTATATAAGATTAAGTGAAGATAAGCATTCCTGGAGAGTTTAAAGGTCACATGATTAGCGAATCCCCAATCATGTAAAGTAAAGAATGTTTAGCCCAGATTAAAATATGATTTAAGTGCACTGACTTAGAATATTTATCCTTGATTCATGGGAGAGATGATAAAGTGTATATCCAAGTTAGGTGTTGTAAACTATATAATGATGATTTTTAGAAAAGATTATGGTGAGTCCATCCCTATCCTTTTTTGCTATAACGTACTCCTCAAGTTTCAGTAATTATAATACCTTACTTATGTCCGAATTGTCAATATCATCTCCATGACCCATGCTCATGTACTTCATATATATTTATGTATATGCTTAGTTCTTAGGATAAGAAGCAACAAGTTCAATACAATAACCTAATCTTATTCCATGAACTTATAAATTTCTAGCCTTATGTTATACGGCTCATGATATATTCACTCTTGTTTTACAATATGCTAGTCCAATAGACTCATAATATTCTCTTAATGTAATGGATATTAAATTCAAGCTATGCCATGTCTATGCACAGAAAAATAATCTATTTTCTTCTTAGACATTCATGTCATGCCCATATCTATGGTCTATGCATCTTATCATATCAATATTTATGTCCAGTTCTTAGTGAAGAGAAATCACTTGAGACAATGATTCCAATCTTTTTCCAAAATTTATATGTCCATTTACTTATGAATCCATTATGAACATTATAAAATGATCTAGATATTCAGCTTACATTACATCCCAATTGTCCAATCTATCCCACACAACTATGTTCAAGTTTGTGCATGCCTTAACAGTCAGTCACACTATACCTATGTCTCACGTCCTATGAACTCAGACCTTATAATATTCCCTAAGTGGAGAAATAAATCATGTTATTTCATGTATAAGATCTGACAAGATTCCTTCATAAGATCGTTCTAGTAGTTATCTCTTCTCTAAGTCATATATATGTCCATCTATGATTATGAATGTCAAATATGTCTAGATAATGCTCAGTACACCCTCTACTCAAGGTTAATGAATTTAATATATGATGTACTTGTATCCATTGTACTTTACCTTAGAAGCCCCTTATTGAGTATCACACTTGCAATATGAATCAGTATATCTAGGACAGTATTTCTTTTAATAATGATTCCCATCTTAGGATCCATGCTTATATTCCAAAGATAAACCTTTATCCGTAACTCCTATAGTTTTACCATTTTCTATTCCCTTTAGTGAATCCATTAATGATAGGGAATATGGTAGTGAAAAAGCTAGGTGAGAGCTATGATGGGATATAGTTAGTACTCAGTTAGTATAGTGTCTATTGTATTTTTTTTTACCTAAGATGTTTTGTATGGATGATATATGAGGCAAGGTCTATTAATGTGTAGTATAGATAATATTATTGTGTATGTCCCTTTTTTTGAATACACTAAAATCATTTATTTTACTAATGCTAGAGAATATTGATAGATAGTTTTAGCTTTAAGAAATCCATTAAGAAAATATAGTGACAAGTTTGAATGTCATGTTGATAAATGTGTGGACAGTTAAATTATATGTTTAGTGAATCCTTGACTAGAATTTGATGTTGGTTGATTTTAATGATAAGATGAAATGTTCTAACGGATATAGAATATGGAATCTCGTGGATTAGAGTAGCATGATTATACTATATACAGTACCTTATACCTCTAAATCAGGATTTACTATAGTAACTGAATGTTATTAGGCTCAAACTCTAGAAGCCATAGGTAAACCTAAAATTATCATAACTCCTAAAATTCAGCCATAGGTAAACTTCAAATTAACATAACTCCTAAAATACAAAGATTTATATGGCCCTTAATCTATCAAATTAATGTTTTTTTAATTCTCTTTTGAATTCAATAAATAGCATATTATTTTGAGTTTGGAGTTAAAAGTTATGATCATCTCAGTGAAGTAGGATTTATGGCTCAAAATGTGTCTGCACATGGGTACATATGGTCGGCACTTCAGAATAGTTACTCCTAATTTCAAATCACATTCTACCCCGGATGTGCGGACCCATGTGTAGACGCACATGGTCCATTGGGGGAGTTTTATTTTGGGATTTCCTCCTATTTTTACACTTTTTTCATTCTTTCCAACCCTAATAAGGTTTTCTCTTCTCTCATATTCCTCCAACATTAAGGTATGCTCCTTCTATATATTTTTAATGAAATCTTAATTATTTCCAATAACTAATTATGAAGTTCTAACAAAAGTCCATCCTACAATTCAAGGGTTTCTAAGAAAGTAAATCAAGATTTTTTAGAACTCAAATCTTGAATCTCCAACTTTCAAATTAGGCTTCAATGAGAACTCTCAAGTTCTTCAAAAATCCTTCATTTAGGTTAAAGATATCAATTCTCCACCCAAATTCATTTACAAAAACTATGGTAATAAGGCATGTGGATATTGAATGAAGATTGTTTTCACCTTCATGCCTAGAGTTTCATGGTTTTCAAGTAAATTACTATGAGTTTCAAATTTGAGTTCTAACCTAAATAATGAACTATGTTGAATTCATATTCCTTGTTATCCCTCGTGCTATTAACTCCTATTATTATACAAGATGTACAAGGGTTTTATCCTCCTTCATGAATATATTATTATATATGATTTAGTATGAAATTTTACATGATTTTTATTGGTTTTTTACACAAACCACATGAGTTCACTTATTGGTTCATCATTTTGTAACACAAATTTTTAGCATGATAGTACTTCATGAATATATGACTTATGATTTTTGCATATTATTAAAATAATCATGAGAAATTATGATTGGTATGTCAAGACTATGAACTTGCAATTACATACAAACTTTTAAAATACTATGGTATTTTCTTATATTTGAGAAATGTTATATGATTTCTTTTGCAAGTAATGAGCCTATGAAAAGATATATAATATTTTTGGAGGATTATTTAGGACCAAGTGGATAGGGAATATTGTTACTAGACCTATGGCTGACACCTTAATCCCAGAACTACGTTTATCAGCAAACGTATGAACCCAGGAGGCCTTTTCCCAAGTGGTTAGCCTAATAGGCTATTTATGATCAAACCATGTTTCTCACATTATTTTATATCTCGGTTAAGAGAAACTCTATCCTATGTTCCATATATGTTAAGTTTTCAGTAAAGTATATTATGCATGAATTACTATAGTTTACTTTAGATATGATTATTTTCAATATTATGTACTTATACAGTTTCCAGTATGTTTTAGGATAAAAAAGGGTGACTCAATGCATATCATCTTTCATGATTTAGTTACGTGTTTAGTTTTGTCTCTTCAACTCATCATCATTCTTCAAATTGTTTTACTTTTCATATGCATGCCTATATACCATTAAATTCAAAGTACCGACGCATAATTGATGTCTGCATTGTGTCATAATGTAGATGCCTCTTTCAGTTTCTTGGATGGTAAACACAACTAGATTCCTATTACTTACGAGTAGCCCTCATTCATCTAGGATGGTTGTTTTGTTTTAGTCTCATTATTTTAGATTTATGTTCATTTTCAATTTCAGAACTTTAGTTTTGGTTGCGGGTTTGTCTTGGAAACTAGTCAGTTATTAGTAGAGGGTTCATAGACAAATCAGTCTGTTAGCTAGTTTGATCAGTTTTGAACAACTTCATTTATCCAATGATAAATATAATATTTATTTCATTTAAATCCATGATGAATTTAACCCATGATTTAGTTTTCACATTAGTTTTCAAGTATATGTTTTGCAACTCATGCCATGCCAAGGGATAGCTTGGTCCACTTGTGGTGCCAAGTACCGTGTTATGTCTATTATAATGACCCAACCCACTATTGATATGTGTAGGCCCAGGCCTGCACAGTTTTAAAATGTATCACTAATGCCTAAAGCCTGCTTTCTTATATATCCAACATCTCTATTACGTTTTTTCAATATGGGATTTTCCTAGGGTGTTACATATATCCCCCTCAGGGACTCAGCGTCCTTGCTAAAGTTTGCCCATCCATATTTTAAGATTGCACACTGAGTGGCTCCGATACCATAATTTTCATAGCCTAGCCAGCTAGTTATATTATCAGCTTTGGGACAAGTCCCCCATCTGTTTAAATGCATTAATGTGTTAGGCCTTCTTACATATATCCCCTAAATCTCTCTATGTTTAGTCAATGTGGGACTCCATATCCTAAGTAGAGGTGTTACGAAGTGCTAGTAAAGTGAATATACTCTATGCTTCGTTTGAAGCCTAGCTAAAACAAGTAAAAAATCAGTGAACCGGGGGCCCAATCCTCGACCTAGTCTAAAACAAGTTAAGAAAATCCCCAGTATTTGTATATTTTATAAAAATCCCTTTCGTAACAACTTTTACACTAAATTAACCATTAATACTTGAAAATAGGCCTCCAAGGCCATAGATTCCCTAAAAACACTGATACCGATCCCTCTGCCCCAATATATAGAAAAACCATGGTGAATACCTTCACCACGGGCATTAAATAAGAGCACAATCAAGCAGGTCTACTATTTCCCTACTAATCCTTCATAGATTAAGTCTACAACTATCACAGCTAACAGTCACAAACCAACATAAACATAAGGGAAAACATAAAAACCAACTCATGCCAATGTATCATTTACTTCCAAAGTCACACTTAAGGCCACAGAGGGTCAATTTTAGGTCAAATTTATTATATTACTTTGAATACAAATGGACAGAAGAAAAGAGAGTAGAAATAATAAGAGTAGACAGGGGTCAAGGTGCCAACCTTATAAGATCTTATTCAATGGAAGCTTGATAGTCTAACTTTGTTAGATATTCACCCTATCTCAAAAAGATAAAGTCAAATTCTACATAGCATCCGAATAATGTGGGCACAATCAATGAGAATCAGCTCGCCAAATCCAAAAATGCTCAACAAGGGACTGAAACTAGAAAAATAATAACCTATCAATCGACAAATCCAATTATGTAATATATTCTAGAATCAAGGCTAAGTAAAAATTCGAGTCCATAATCAACCCGGAGGACCCGCTAATCGGGCCCCAAGAATGATAGTTATGACAAGTCCCATGAGATACTAGGGACCCATGCCCAAAACATGAACCCAATTTGAATAAGAATTAGTCTCGAAAGAGCCTAGAGAAATGAGTGCAAAACTTACAAAAAATATAAGAATTCAAGAAAAGAATTATAAGTACCAAGAAGTGAAAAAGAATAATCAACAACATACAACCCGCACCAAAACACACAACTAACTACAAAGATCCGATCAGAACGTGACAATAAACTCAAATTAACTAAGGATTAAAAATGGGAATAACACCATAGCAATGGAAGAAAATTACGAAAAAAGCTTACCCAAAATGATGATGAAACATAAGGATTCTTGTCAAAGAGAAATATCCAAGGAAATAATCTACTTTCCACAAAAATTTACATCTTACATAGATTTTTGGACGAACGAGAAATGAGGAATTCATCTAAAAGTTTGAGGAAAGAGCAATATATATACCCAGACATCGGCCAGTGTGATTGCACTAGGCTAATGCAATTGTGTTGTTGGGATATAGAGAAGGAAGTGCTATTGTATTCAAGTTTTACAATCGAACTGAGGGAATAGGAGAAGAATCTCCATCAATGTAAGATGGAATGATCACACCAAAGGGGTAATAATCAACTAGAGTGATCACACAGAACAAAGAGCAGGATAGGGACGTCATGCAGTATAGGAGCACGATCGCATTATAAACTTGGCAGGTATATTTGGTGCTATAATGAACTAAAAACCATCACATCAAGGATCTCTTACAAGGTTTACGGATGCAATCAAAACCCAACACATACAAACTACTAGTGTTAATAGAGAGGATATGACATTCCTGACTCAATGGTGTAGAGGAAAATCTGGTCCAATGTCATTTTAAATAAATGTTGACCAAGTCAACATTTAGGAATAAAATAACTAAAAGCCAACCAAGTGCCCTAAATGATCTTGGCTACCTAGAGAAGCAAACAACCAAGCTACCTCACCCAAAGTTGACATATTAGAGTTGATGGCACAGTTGTATTTTTTATCCGATGCTCTAATCATTGAATGTTGACCAAAGTCAAATGTTTCACTACTGTCCAACTACTATCTCGTCAAATGATATAAAATCACATCAAAGATACTATACTCAAACCAAGGGCCCACAAAGATAAAAATCCATGCTCTGAAGCTAATAGCCCTGTTGAAAAAATATTTTGAGTTTATTTCTAGGGAATATTGATTAAAGTCAATGATTACCTAAATTTAATCTCTAAAATAGGAAAACTAAGAAAATAAAACTCTCGATCCCAATAGGTTAAAAAGACTTGAGGACACTATTATAAGGATATAAAATGCAAAGAATCATGTAAATGAAAAAATGACCAAAAAAGGCCTTCATCCTCGAAAGTCAAGAAGAAAAAGGTACATGAAGACTCATCTACTCTTGGCCTCCCAGGTAGCCTCCTTTACTTGGAGGGGTCTCCATTTAACATTAACCACAGGTATCTTTTAGGACCACAGCCTCTTAACATCCTAAGATAAAAGAGAAACCTTCTCCTAAAAACAAGCACATACCTCATCTAGCTACAGTGAGTCCCAACAGAGCATATGAGACTCATCCAGAATGTACCACCTCAATATGGAAACATAAAATATTGGATATATGGCTAAAAAACCTGGGGGGAAAAGCTAATCGATAAGAAACCTCACCAACCCTTTCTAAAATATCAAAAGAGACACTATACGTGGTGCTAAGCTTTCCCCTCTTACCAAATCTCATCATACCACACGTAGGATACCCTTGCAGAAACATCCAATCACTAACATTAAACTCAATAGCACAACACCTTCGATCCGCATAGCTCTACCATCTACTCTACGCTACTCGGAGTCTATCATGTACCATATAGACCCTATCAAGAGAATCAAAGATCAAGTCTGTAGACTCAATCCAGGCCTCAAAACCATCAAACTAGCTCGACCTACACTGTCTACCATACAATGCCTCAAACAACGCCATCTGAATACTAGAGTGGTCACTATTATTAGATGAAAACTCTACTAATGTTAATGTTGATCCGACAAACCCCTAAAATATGTACACAATCCCTCAACATATCCTCCAAGACATAAATAGTCCTCTCGTATTAGCCATCAATATGTGGGTAGAATATTTATTTAAGATGGACCTTTTTACCCATCTCTCATTAAATAGTCCTCTATAAATAGAATGAAAACTAAGTGGCCCATTCTGATATAATAGACACTGGAGCCTCGTGGAATCAAAACATATCACAGATATATCTGAGTCAACACTTTGCTTTGTTGATGGAATGAACCAGAATGAAGTGTGCAGTCTAGGTCAACCTATAAAAATAACACAAATGGAGTCATAGCCTTTAGAAGTATGTGGAAACCTTGATATGAAATCCATAGTCAGTCTCTTCCACTTCCACGTAGGAATGGGAAGCCTCTGAATTTAAACCCCCAGTCTCTAGTGCCTATATTTGACCTCCAAACAGTTCAAACACTAGAAAATGAACTCTAAAAAATTTCTCTTCATCCCACTCCACCAATACAACTACTTCAAGTATCGGTACATCTTAGATGCACCTAGGTGAATAGAATACCTGGAGTTATGAGCCTCATGTAGAATCAACTATACCAAAACACCGACCATCGATACAATAATATGTCTAAGTAAAGAATAATAGCCAAATTCTTCTTAGAGTCCAATAAGTCCAACCTAACCAGCCAGTTGGCTAAAGACTAAATATCTAAGTCTAGCGATCTCTTTGAAACTAAAAGAGAAGCCAAACTACCCATATTGACCTCCTTTGACCTCAACAAATATGCTACCAAATTTTTCTTACTCAAATGGTATAGTATAGTAATGCCATAGATTAAATAACTCGATCCATCTCTTCCACATCAAATTCATCTCCCTTCGGCTCATGATATACTTAAGACTATGATAATCAGTAAAAATAGCATAGTGAACACCATACAAATAAAGCCTGCACTTTAAGTGCAAAATCTACTATTACAAACTTTAAGTGATGAGTAGGGTAGTTGTACTTATGATCCTTCAACTGCCTCGAAGCATAAGATATCACCCATCCGTAATAAATCAAAACACAACCTAAGCCAACAATCAACCCAAAAGACATGAACAAGAATAATAGTAGTCCTAGAGAGTCTTGAAAGCTTTCTTAGGGATGTACTACACCATAATCCTCAACTATAGTCTAACCTTAGATCTATCTTATAAAAAACTTCCACACCCTAAAGATGGTCAAGAAAATTATCAATCTTCAGCAGCAGATACCTATTCTTAATAGTCACCTTATTTAACCGTCGATCATCAATGCAGATCTGCATCGACCTATCTTTCTTCTTCACAAACAACATCAAAGCACCCCAAGGTGAAACGCTCATTTGGATAAAGCCCTTATCTAACAAATCCTAAACCAGAACCTTTATCTCCCTCATCAAGAGAAAAATGAAAAAGGATAAATAGAATAGGTATAATGTCTGTCTCTAACTCAATGTGAAATTAAATATCTCACTTGGGTGTTAGAATAGGTAGGTCAATTGAAAGAACATCAAGAAACTCATGAAAATAGGCATAGAATTGAGAGAAAGAGTGTCGGCTCCAATATCACAAACGTAAGCTAAGTAATTCAGACACCCTCTCACCACCAGTGTCAAAGCTTGAAGGCAATACATGATTCCTATTAGTGCATGGCTAACAAAACCCTACAACCAGGGATACACTTGATATGGCTAAGGTAATTTTCTTGGCATAGAAATCCAAAATTGCACGATAGGGGGATAACCAATCTATACTTAGTATCACATTAAAATCAATCATATAAAGTAAAAGAAAAAAAGTGTATGTATCATATCCCTTAATAATATTTCAAGTCCTTGTGGGTTTGACATCCAGCTCGCAAGAGCCACTGTATTACTTGTGAGACCACATATACTTGTGTATGCTAGGGAGTCAACAAGTTTTTGGTGCCGTTGCCGAGAACTTAGCAATTAGACAGCTTATGATGTATGTAAGTGATTTTTTTATTATGCAATTGTTAATGACTTTATCTTAGAATTTTTAATTCTTTGTAGGTAGTACTATAGGTAACCTGGCAAGGGACAGAACCTTGGTGGAACCATTTCTGAACCAGAGTGGTTTATTCACACTCAGCGCAGAATAAGGGTATTCCCTTCTCTAGTTCACAAGTCTTGTTGGATCAACCAAATATCATAGTGCCTGCTGAGATGGATGCACCAAGATTGGTCTGTGAGATGGCCATTCCTAAGGCCACAAATGCTACTTCCGTTACTCAAAATCCCGCACCAGGGGGTAGATTTGAGCTTAAACAAAATATTGTGCAACATCTGAACACGAGCGGGTAGTTCAGTAGTCTATCCCATGAGGATCCACAACAGCATATCTAAAACTTTTTGGAGATCAGTAAAACATATATTCCCACTGGAGTCTCATCAAATTATGTGAGGCTCATGTTATTCCCATTTTTATTATTTGGGGGAGAAAAAAGATAGTTATTTGCAGAACCACCAAATTTTATTACTTCATGGGAGGATCTAGAAAGAATGTTCTTGATTTGATTCTTTCCATCTAGGAAGACAGTGAGGCTAAGAAACAAGATTCTCAGTTTTGGGCAGTGTTTGAGAGAAAATATATATCAAGCTTGGGAAATATTCAAAACGTTGCTTTGGAATTGCCCACATCACCAGTAATCCAATGAAGTGTTGCTGCATACTTTTATCGTGGCTCTGGAACCCAACTCTAAAATATTACTAGATTCAGCAACTGGGGGTCAGGCATTAGAGCACACATATGAGGAGATGTACATACTACTGAATAGGATTACCACATGATTTAGGTAATCCGGATTGGAATGGTGACTTGTCAAGAAGTATTGCTAAGAAAAATACTATCGGAGTTATGGAGTTAGATACCTTGACAGCATTATCACTGCAAATTTCATCACTTCAAAATATGTTTGCACAGTGATAATGCTGTCAAGGTATGTACAAACATATTTTGGTAGTCAGAGTTGACATAGTCCATCACAAGCTAGAGGGTAGTGTGAGACATGTGGGGGGGGCCACCAAACGTCTGATGTATGTGGAGCCAACACTGATTTGGTTAATTTTATTGGTAATGCACAGAGAGGCCAAGGGAAATAATATTATGGTAATTCTTATATTTCAAATTGGAGGAACCACCCAAACTTCTCATAGGGTGGAAATCAAAATCAACCATAGTAGCAGAGTTCAGGTATATATAGAAATAAGCTAGCTAATTAGTAACAAGGACAGAAATTCAACCAGAAGTGCTATGATCAATCACAGAACGGGCATCCCAGTAAAACAATAGAAGACTTATTGAAGAAGTTATTAGAAGGGCAATCACTCGACAATGAGAAATTGGCTAGGTTGGAAGCAGATTTGAAGAACCAGCAATTAGCTACACAGCAGCTGGAGAGACATATAGGACAATTGGTTGTGTCTCAAAATAAAAGGCCCCAAAAGGGCTTACCCAGAACACACACCAAAACCCAAAATAGTTTAATATCGTATCAACCAGAAGTGGAGTGCAATTGCATAAACTAATGCCTAACAAGGAAAATCATAAGAGCAATGAGAAACAAAAAAACATTAATAATGTAACTAGTGAAAACAATCCAGTCATGAATTTGAGCTGTGCAACAACTTCTGTAAGGCCTCCACCACCTTTTCCTCAAAGGATAAAGAAACAAAAAGAGGAGAAGGTCTTTCAAAAGTTCAAGGAATTGTTGGGGAAAGTTCACATAAATTTACCTTTAATTGATGTAATGCAGGGGATTCTAAAATATGCCATGTATGTGAAAAAACATTATGGAAAATAAAGATCATCTTATTGAGCATGATACAGTGGATCTCACTTAAGAGTGCACATCACACATCTAGAACAGGCTACCCACCAAGCAGAATGATCTAGGCAACTTTATTATCCAAATGACTATTGGTCAGAATCATACTGTACATGGATTTTGTGATTTAGGTGTTAGTATAAATCTAATGCCAACTTTTTACTTTAATAAACTAGGTTTGGACACTCCAAACCCCACCACCATCATTCTTCAGTTGGTAGACAGATCTTTTGTAAGGTCTCTAGACATAGTGGATGACGTGTTGGTGCAGGTGGGGTCTTTTATCTTTCCTGTGGATTTATTTATTTTGGACATTGAGCTAGACCCAAAACTCCTATTTATTTTGAGGCATCCATTCTTATTTGTAGTTCGTATATTAATTAATGTAAAAGCAGGGCAGCTGACCATGAAGGCCGTTGACAAGGTCAAAGAGTTTGATGTATACAAAGCCCTCAAGTTGCCAGCCGTATATGAGGACTTGTCAGTAAGAATAGTTATTCACACAGGTCTGGAGATAGTTGCACTAGTCAGCAGTGATCTGCTTGAAAGGGCGATCATGGGCCAACACATGGACAAAGATCTTAAAGTTGTCCAAATAATCCTGTTATTAGACCTTGCCAGTATGTATACTAAGCATATCAGGTATGAACCACTAGATAGGTCACTTGGATCCTCCTTCTATTGAACAAGACCCCAAATTGGAGTTAAAGGCTTTTCCAAGCCATTTGAGGTACACTTTCTTAGGTGAGAATAAAACTTCGGCAGTGATACTTGCATCAAAATTGTCTGAGGCATAGGTGACTGAAACATTGGAAGTTCTAAAGAAGAGAAAGCAGGCTTTTGGGTGGTAGATGTCTAATATTTAGGGCATTAGCTCGGCCTTTTGCATGCACAAAATATTAATGGAAGAAGACTACAAACTAAAAGTACAACTACAGCGTAGGCTTAATCCTCTAATGAAAGAAGTGGTTAGAAAAGAGGTGATCAAGTGGTTGGATACGGGGATTATTTTTCCCATATCCGATAGCAAATAGGTGAGTCCCTTGCAATGCATCTCAATAAATGGAGGTATGACTGTGGTAACAAATGAGAAGAATGGGCTAGTGTCAACTCGCACCGTGACTAAATGAAGAATATACATAGACTACCATGAGCTGAATGAGGCAACCTGTAAGGATCACTACCCAATCCTATTTATAGATCATATACTTGACAAACGTATGGATAAAGATTATTTTTTCTTTTTGGATGGATATTCGAGTTATAATAAAATTGCGATAACACTCGAAGATTAAGAAAAGACCATATTCACATATTCGTTCAGTACTTATGCTTTTTGGCATTACTTTTTGGGTTGTGTAATGCGCCAGTCACTTTCGAATGGTGCATGATGTCCATTTTTAGTGAAATGGTAGATGATTTCGTGGAAGTTTTATGGATGACTTCTCAGTCTGTAGTAGTTCATTTGAGGTGTGTGTTGAGGAATCTAGATAGTGTTTTGAAGAGATGTGAATAGACACACCTGGCATTGAACTGGAAGAAGTGTCACTTTTTGGTGAAAGAATGTATTATGCTGGGGCATAAGGTGTCCAACGCATGGTTGGAAGTAGATAAGACTAAAACCAATGTGATCTCAAACTTTCCACCTCCTGTCATAGTCAAAGGGGTACGGAGTTTTTTAGGACATGCAGGTTTTTATAGAATATTCTTTCAGGATTTCTCAAAAATCTCTCATCCTATGTGTAGGTTATTTGAAAAGGAGGTGCACTTTGACTTCTCAATTGAATGTTTGTTGTCTTTTAACTAGCTGAAAAATAATTTGATAGAGGCACCGATTCTAGTTGCTCCTAATTGGAGATGCCATTTGAATTATTGTGTGACGCCAGTGACACAACACTGAGGACAGTACTGGGACAAAGGAAGGACAAGATCTTTCACTCTATATACTATGCCATAAAGGCATTCGATAGTGCTCAGATGAACTATACAATTACAGAAAAGGAGATGCTACCTATAGTGTACACATTTAAAATATTTGGGGCCTACCTAGTAAGTACTCAAGTTATTATGTATACTGATCATGCAGGTGTTCGATATTTGTTTAATAAGAAGGAGGATAATCCAAGGTTGATTCGATGGATTTTTTTTTCTTTAGGAGTTTGATATTGATATTCGTGACAGAAAGGGTTGTGAGAACCAAGTAGCTGACCATCTCTCGATGCTGGAAAATCATGAGCATGTGAAGGAGAAATAGCCTATTCAAGAAGAGTTTCTAAATGAACATCTGATGAGCTTGTCAATTTACAAGTTCCCTTGGTATGCTAACATAGTGAATGTGTTAGTAAGTGGAGTCTTCCCGCCAGATGCCACGATCCAAAAAAAAGCGGTTGAAGCATGACTGTAAGTTTTACTATTAGGATGAGCCCTTCCTTTATAAGAAAGGTCTAGATCAACTCATCTGTCGCTGTGTGCATGAGTGCAAAATGTACAAAAATTTTTCTAAATCT
>JBDJHY010511632.1:0-17121 GCA_039654485.1 Withania somnifera
CCATTCTACATTCTAAATGGGAATGTAGAAAAGTAGGGTAAGTACAAACACAAGTACAGTTAGGCATCATTAGCCAAATAGTCAATGAAAAGAAATCATGAAAACTTACATGGAATATCAGTCAACTAATATTGTACTATTCATTATCATATTTACCCATATAAGTTACAATATTTCACCTATTCTCCCAACTATATTATCAAAATTATGTACACTACTAGCCTATTGTAACCTCACTAAATGACACCATTAACCATAGTGTAAAGCTAAGACATCACTATCACCTCTTCCAACACTGATATCTATAGGAATAACCCATAAATCATATACAACTCATACTAAACCATGGGGATAATTATAGATCATCCTCTTATGGATTCAAGAAAAGTAACTAACTAAATTAGGTAAGCCACATTTCAAGTGTAATAAAGCATTTTGATGAAACACATAACCAAAAAAATACAAGATTACACCTTATCAAGTAAATCACTTAGCCAGTAATAAAGATAAATGATCAAATAGAAAATATGAGTCAACATAAGTCTGAGTAACCAAGAAAGAGGACTCAAACCTTCATGCCAATATTTTTTAGGAGTAAGTCCTTTGAGATTGTACATTAATTTACTTTAAGCCATTTTATTTAGTATCGTTATCATTATTACCATGTCAGTATAGCAATCGACCCTTCGGTCTTATATTACTCATGGGTTTTATTAACACTATCTATTTATCACATGCATGTTAAAAAGAGCTTTGATCCTTACTAAATAACAACAATGTCAGAAAGAGCCTCGACCCTTGCTAGATAACCACAATATAAGTAAGAGCCTCCATGCTTGCCAAATAATAGTCCTTTACTTTCATCTCTTTAATATATACTTCTTTCAAATTTTAACAAGATATATCGTAAGCTTCCTTTATTCAAGGAATTCTTTTCAATCAAAATATCATCATGAGTCAAAATGTTTCTGCTCCAATTAACAAACTATCATCAATCTCAATTAGACCACTTATAGGAATCAACTCATGAACTTATTATTATCATCAATTAGCTGATCGTAGGAGTCACAAATAATTCTTAATCGTACAAGTCATAATGGGACCTTCATTAACTCATTAATCATTAAATTACAACTATCTTCTTAAATACCACGACTTGGTTCTAACATATTCACCCATAACTAAAGCTACTCACTAACTCCCCTCCTCTTCTTTACATAATACCATGTTCATAATTTATTCAAGCTATCTAATCCCCGAAGAATCACAATCATCACTAATATTCAACGCTAAACATAATCTAGTCACATTATCGTACAAAAATATACAACCTATTACTTTTTAACTCAACTTGATTCATTGATAATTCAATTACCAGTCATCATCCCTACATATTTTATTCACAACAATCCCTGTTAGGGGAGCATAACATAACACAATAGCACAAATCAATAACTAATATTGTTCTTAGACAAGGTTCTAGTATTTTTATTTACCTTATCTCCTTTCCTAAAGGACTAAACATATTTTCTTCTATTAATTATATGTTATGAAAAAAGTTAAGTAACACAGTATTCTATTCGTCAAACCTAGCCTACCTGGGCACCAAATATTTTTCTTGCATTTTATGAGTTCTCACTCCTACTTTGAAAGCTGGAGTTGGTAAAGAAATTCACGAAGAATTTTCGTGGACAAATTCTATTATCATATACATCTACTTCATTATTCTATGGTGGCAAGAGGAGAGGGAACACCTTTCCAGGAGTTTTAGGAGTGAAACCCCTATTGTTTTAATCCAAAATAAGGTCTGAAAACTTTTAAAATGAAATTCTAATTTCTCCTAAGCTATCCATGTTTTATTTTTGTGGTAGAACTGCTGTGGAAGAACAAGTCTCGCTGAAGCAAAAGGGCACAGTTTTCTAAAAATAATTTAAAATGAGAAGGGATACTGTAATAATGACTAGGGTCTTTATAATAATAGGGAAAGGAATTTGAGCTTTGCTAAATAAATTCTAGAGTTCAATATATTTTTAAATCAGTCATGATTGTTAGCCAATTTTTAAAATTATAGACCACAACTTGAGAAAATAAATAGATAATTTTTTAAATCAAATCAAGCATTGAGTTGTTTTATTAAAATAAAACCATTGTGTATATTTAAAAATTGGTCGGGCCTAAAAGTGACCCATTTTAAAGAAGAATAAAAATAAAAAGGCAAAGAAAAACAAAAACATATATAGCAGGGACTGAAAGTCATTTCTGACTTTTTGTAAAGTGTAATGGAAGTTCAAGAATCTTATATATTCTTCAAGTTCTTTGACTTCACCATTAGATCAGTGAACCTCAAGCTCATAATCTACCTTTTTCAACAGATATCCTCATTTGGTTTCTCCATTTTAATCTTCTCTTCTGTTAGATATGTTCAGGATAGCATTCATAGTTGAATCATAGAGAAATCGTGTATGGTATCCAATTCTTGAAGAAGATCTAAGCTCAGATCTAATACCGACCCAATTTTTTGATTTTATATCTGTCTTTCATGATTGTTCCTTGTATTGTAGGTTGAGACCTTTATCACTATTTCCTAAGTTTTTCAAGCTATCTACCAAATATCAAAGTACAAAATCAGTAACTTGAGTACACCTAGAGCTCTCATTAGATGCAGGTACTTTCTTCTAATGAAATTTCTTCAAACATTAACATTTTGTTGCGTACTGACTTTTCGAGATTGTGTTATAAATTCTGTCTTTTTAAGTTGATGCCTTTTATGAAATATCAAGATTAGCTCGATATATATCACATTGACCTGTTGTGCCCTCTGTTGAAAAGCCTTCAACATATTAACATTCAAGGGTCAATTATTTTTCCTTCCCTTTTGCATATAGATCTATGGGTTGAATTCCATACAGGGATTGATAATATCATAATATTTATGTGGAAAACTGAGGAATTTTCAAGAAAATCCATATTGTAGATTTGATTAATTCCTAGCTCATCTTCTTATATATGGATACCCTTGTTTGTCCAGGTTGATAATTTTTCTCTCTTTCATTGGGAATTTCTTGATAACTATAAGTTAATATTCCCCTCAAAACAAAACACTAGATTAGCAAAATAATCTCCAAGAGTATTTTCTTCCCTAAGGGAATATTGTCCTCTTGCACTGGCAGTTTTCGTTAACATTTGAATATAATTCAATTTTGTTGCTACACTCCAAAGTCCCTATCATGACCAGAAAATCAAAGTTGTTATGCGTCTACATTTCACCTGTACAAAAGCCTAACTCCATCCCAGAGCAAGGGGTGGTGGGCCAGTACCAAGTACCATAAATAAAAATAAACAGAAGATGAAGAGAAGAAATAGAAATAGAACACAAAAATACACAACTGAACATGACTCTCCAAAACCTGGTATCGTAGTTATAGAGCATCTATATCCAAAAAGGTAAAAAAATACAACCCATGGTAGGGAATCCTATAAAATAGTTATCCAGACTCCAGTAGAACAACAGTAGAAGCAGAAGGAAGATTATCCAGTATGAACTCCAACTGTTCATCGTATCTCCTAAACGGCACAATGCTAACCTGCATGATCGCGTTCGTCCTGATGAATCGTACTAAGACCTGTATAAAAAAAGATATAGAGTTTTAGCATGAGTACCAAAAACTACGGGTACCCAGTAGGAATCATAGTCCGATTGGGAAAAGTAAGCATAAGCAAGGCGAAGAGCGATCATAAGCAAATAGGGAAGTGGCACATAATGTACAATAGGAAAAGGGTACCTGCAGTAATACCTAATAAGTGCAGTGAAGGATCAACTATCAATATGTGCAGTATCAGCTAAAAAGGATGACGAGAAGTCATTATAAGGGTTCCAAACACAAAAATTTAGAACAAAATCAAATCATGACCAACGCGACACATACCTGGAGATCCAACGCGACCAACACAAGGAAGTACCAACAGAGACTACAAAACCATCAAAAAGCTAAAATAACATCAAATACAACAAGTGCACGAGTAGTACCTATCATAGAAAAAAGGGAAAAAACATAGTCAACTAGCAAAAAAACCCGGCCCACACCCATTTTATCGGTAGGTACAATCAGGTATCAAGTAACCCAGCAGGTACTCCCCTCTTAAGTCCTAAAAAATACAACCAAGAAAGAAAGTATGCAATGCACAGGGGTACTGAAGAGTAAATAGTGCTCATACGCTCCATTCTCGGTACAAGACTATGTCAGGAGTGGACCCATAAAAGCTTTCCTGTATACTTACCCAACCTACCCCAGTATACCCCTCCCTTAGCCACGCAACATACCATAGGCATAGAGACCTGGGTCGGAGGGTTTGTGAAGGGATCCAATCCCATGTACATGAATCTTTGAAAAGAACCAATCAATGACATAGTCATCAGGGACAAAAACCCAAAACTTGGGCTCATCCCGTATATAATATCTCAGTGGAACCTTAACTCCAGCCATGTAGGAAAAATCCAAAAATCATAGTGATAGTGAAAAAATAGCCTTATGTGGTGTGAGAAAATAGCTCCATACTGCTCATGAGTGCAGTCGTGGAAGATATAAGTATATATGAAATCAGTTTCCAATTATTACTTTATCGAAATCAAGTTACCTATTAAACACTTTTTAATGCATGCTCATTGTATGGAACCGATCGATAAATTATACTCATCTAGGACTGCTAAATGGAATTTATATTATAGCTTCCAAGCCCTAATCATGAGGTATATCCTTTTATAGTCCAACTATAGTCCCGATCCATAAGTAATCACACCAAAAATGCCAAACATCCCATAGGGAACTCGTTAAGGTCCGAGCACACACCCATACAGGGGATAAACATAGACCTTTCATAGCTTAGTCCAATACAACTCATTCCCAAGCTCGTACCGGGCTAGGGCATGATATCATCACACAGGGTTGCTAACTACCCAAAAAAGTCATACCTATCTAGGTACACTATCATAACATAAGGAAAATAACTATCCATTATAGATGTAGCTGGATAGGTACGATGTTATCACATAACGTCTCAAGTAGAACACAGAATAATCAGCCTACCTAGATCGGCTCTAAAGCCACCAACCTAAATCAGGGGATAACTGCTAAGCTCTAATCACTAGTGTAATCCCCTCCAACCAATCTACGTTCCAAAGTCATCATATGAGCAATACACACGAAAGGATACTCCTTCTTCAACCATACTTTAGCCAGAGTAGGCGTGAGATATGCAGGTAGGGTAGTATAGCCCCTGGGTAAGTAACCAAGCTACAAGCCAACTAAGTAGGCCATAGGCCAGAAGAATAAGCTTATCGAAGCCCGACTAGTAATCCCATCCTTGAGATGGCGCTTTACCATATATATGTCATGCCAATACCCTGTCTATAGAAAGTGAATCGTAGACTATCTAGATCCTGATGATATCCTCGAATAACATGCCCAAATATCCAAGGAATCACGTATGAAGCTCAAATTTGTGTGATGCTAGAAAAAATATAGCCCACTGATCAAGACAAGTAAAACAATACCCATATTGCTATATAAATAGTAAGGTCGAAATCGATACTAAAAACGGGTCGGTAAACCCTAATACCTTGAAAGAGGAAACATTTTATCAATATGTAGAGTAAAGCTCATACATTATGTAGTACAAAATAGGGCTTAAATTAACTGTAGAAATCAAAGATATAAGCCCAAAAATTTTATGTAATAATGAAAATAAAGAATTACCTGGTAGAATGATCGTAGAATCAACACAACAAGTTTCAATGGATTAAAACTTGAATATCTACCTTAATAAGTATCTAATATTCTCTAGAAAATCAAGAAATTGAGAGAGAAATCAAAAACATTCAAGAAAACATCATGAAGAAGACACTATAGATAGAAATGCTGATAAATTCATTATTTTGGCCAATTTATCGGCCACTGCAGCCCTTTTCTTACATATTTTCGAAAAGCATCACAAAAGGATACAAAATGGAAATGTGGTTTGATTTCAATACTCCATATATGGAATCTTCATGTAATCGATATTCGAGGATCAATGAAATTGATGAAAAGGTGATTCTGGATCGTATAAGCTGAGTAAGGCCTAAATAAGCTATACTTATAAAGGAAATAAGCTATAAAATTGCTAGGGGACCAACCTACCAACCCCAGAAATTCACCAATGACTTGGAGCAATTAAAGAAGGCTCTAAACACAAAGAAATTGTGAGAATCATGAACATAGCCTCAAGTTCCATTAGAACATCCACCACTAAAGAGACTTTTGTATCTGAAAGTTAAGAAATAAATGAGTACCCAAGGTTGTAAATGACAAGAGTGTAACATACAAATGACTATTCCATCAATAAATGCCTCAAGGGATGCGACACAAACTAACCAGTTGTGCAATCAAGATGATACATAGCAAGATGTACGGTAAAAATTTAGTATATAACCATGAGACACAGAGATGGAGATGGTATAGGGTGTATTTCCACTAACTCTGAAGGTAAGGCCAATCTGTAAACAACCCCACTAATCTGCTCTATGATCTCATAAGGCCCAATTAAGCCGGTAATTATCAAGTCCCGGTACTAACCTCAAAAAACAAAGTCTATAATTTGTTTGGCCCCTTGATCTACTCTATGTTGTCTGAAGTCTAACCCAAATAGGTCTGACATCGCTATATAGCATCTCGAATCAAATTAGAAGTATGTGGTTAAATCTTAACCCTATTGTACCCACTAATTGGTGATCTGCAACGTATAGCCTAGAATGATAACTATTACCGTAGGAGAATACTATTAAAGACAAATGTTGATCTTGGCTACCACTAAAGTTATAATATAAGCCCTAAACATATCCTAGGGTACCTGGATCTCCCGCTTAGATTTCCTGTCTATCAAGGGGTGAAAAACGTACTCAATGTTACCTTTGTACTCATCTCTTGCTGCACATTCCTCTAGAACTACGAAGTGAACTGCATACCCCATTCTATTAAGAAAAAAAATTAGCAGCCATGCATATGAAGAATTTCCCAAACATACAAGATAGCAAGTCTATTGGCACCCCTATAAAGATGAAGTTGGTAAAAAATGAGCAAATTTTGTCAATCGATCCATGATGATCCTTGTACAGTCATGACCCCTAGAAGTACGAGACGGTCCAGAAACAAAATCAGTGATAAGAAGCTCCTACCCCACTCAGGAATAGGGAGTCGCTACAATACACCACCTAGAATGTGGTGCTCGAACCTTGCCTACTGGCAGTTTAAGCATTGAGAAATAAAATTTTGAATGGTATTATTAGGATACTAGAATAGAAACCATCATCATATAATGTTGTAGAAAGGCCAAATGGCAACCTCAACTATTACCATGATCAAGAATACAAGATCACAATATATACTAAGGTGTCCAAATAATCTGTTGGTACTGGCTACCAATCTGTGGGTGGAAAATTAGTATTGTATTTTCCTTGATAAATCAAGATGTGAATCGGGTACCGTCATATGAAATAAAAAGAACTGGGATCTCAAATAAGAAAAATACTATAATGACCCTCATGGTCATTTATGAGAATATGTGATGTTTTATATTTTAGAGCATTTCAGTAGCTGTCCCAAGTTATTTATGACTTGCTAGGATTGATAGTTCGGTTTTCTGGTGGCTCGGTTGAGAAATATCATAAATTTTTAATTTTAGAGCCTAAAACTAAGTACTCATTGACTAAAGTAAATTTTCCTTTAGGACAATCTCAAAATTAAATTTCGACAATCCTATTAGCTCCAGAATGAGAAACAAAATCAAGATTGACCTTAAGTTCATGTTTTGTGATTTTCTTTTGGAATTTGTACGCATCCTAAATTTCATATAGGTTTAAGCCCTAATTTGGAGCTTAAGTGGTAATTTGGTGTTTGGAGTGTAAGAATGGATTTTTGATGCTTCTATCATTTCTAAAATGGTGAATTAGGCTATTTTGACCCTTGGTACGCTTCCCAAGGTGTCTGTGCTCGATTTGAGTTGGTTTGAGGAAAGTTAGAAAATTACATATTTTGGTTAAGTCTTGGTTTGGGGGGTTTTTTCCACTCAAACTACCTTGAATATTAGTTTTGTTGATTCCTTTGAGTCCGACATATATTTTTCACGTAAGATACATATTTGGTTTTCCAACATTGGACTTTTTTTCATTTTCAAACCCTTGGTTATAATTTCTAAAATTGTTGTTTTGCTGGTGCATGTAGAGACCGATTTATCAGTGACCGATAAATCAACAGGTGCCTATAAATCTGTCATTTGATTGATAAATTGGTACCTTTCCCTAGGGTTTCCAGTCACTAGGGAATTTTGATTTATCGGTTAAATGACTGATAAATAGGTTAGTGCAGAGGTGTTCCCCATTTCAGGGAATATGGTTCTAATTACCTAGGATTAACCAGGGATACCTGTACGAGGCATAGGTGGTTTTCATTTCATATATATATGCTTGATGATATGTTGTGCATGCATTACACGAGATATTGGGCCATAAGCTCTGTTGAGAGTGCATTGGGCTGGGCCAGTATCACCACATGATTATTGAACTGTTAAGGCTAGACACTGCTTTTGGCAATAATGCCGGATAATGAAATAAACAAATAAATTGGAATATTTTTATAATAATATAAGAAAATGATCTTTTAATTATTTTAGACTCAGTAGTATATCGAGCACCCGGTATCACTATTTCTACTTGTTTTAGTCTAGGACACCCCAACACAGGGAAATATCATTTAACTAACTAATACTTGGAGTTGAGACCTACTCCGTTTGGCAGTGAGTACACCCGCTATCACTTGAGTCCTTTATTGTACGACAGTATGTATAGTTTTTTGATACTATCACATATACTGGTTTGGAGGAAAATTGACACAATTCTCCTCAGGACTTTGGTAATACATGACCTTGAGTCATATGACGTGGTAACCTGCTGACATTACGAATTGAGGCCTGGGATGCCATGACTTGTCGATACTATGAGTTATTGAGACCATTGATATATATGAGGCTTTGGATGCTTGATTTGGTACTTGTGAGACTTATGGTATGAGTTGTGATATTATGATGACATTAGAGATTGTACGTGGTGGTCACACCTCCATGAACCTTGCCTCCGGCTACGACGACTTGAAGGAGGGGTATAGGATGGAGTAGGGATATACAGGGGACGCTTAGGGTAGCCTTCCATGGATCCTTCCTGCTGGGCCTACGGGTATCGAAGGAGAAACGTACACAGGAATGGTTACTTCATGATGTGTATTAATTTTCTGCACTTGTTTTCTTCAGTGTATGCTTGCTAATATGTGGATACATACTACTGAGCGTATTTTCTATGTATGTTGCACTTCTTTCTTGTGGACTTGGCAGTATTTATATCATTAGTATATTACTATTATTGCTGCTTAACTATTCTTATTGGTTACTTGATACTTCTTTTTATGTGGGATATTGTACTTTATATCATTGTTCATTCATTCATTCTTTACTTAAGGTTACCAGTAATACCATCCATATTCTCTTCCTATCTCCTACTTGACTCCTAATTATTTATTATTATTATTATTATTATTCACATATATTAACACAAGAATTTCGGGTACGTCCTTCTTCATTGCCTGAAATCCTGTTAAGTGATTAGATAGTGTTTATATGTTCTACTTGTTACTTGATTCCTGTCTGAGTAAGTAGCTTCCATGATGTACTAGTTGCTTTTATGACCCTATTTATTATTTAATGCGTCTATTATTTTTATGTGCCAAGTGGGCCCTTGACACCTACTGGGTATACGTTACTTTGACATCTTTTACTCATACTACACTTGCCTATGTGTAGATTCGAGTATAGGTGTCTGACTTTGATTCAAAGACTATTGTTCGTGTAGACTCTATTGTTTTTTTAGAGACTCGGGGTGAGCTTGGCGTCCAGTTCTTCCTATTCTTCTTTAGTATTGGATTAATCTCCATGTATTTCAGAGATATATCTATCGTAGACATTTGATTCCATGTACTGTACTTAGAGGTTTTGTAATACACTGATACCGAGTTTTAAGAATTATTGATTCTTTATTATTTCACTTTCATTCATATGTTGTTATTATACATGTTCTTTTTTCTTTTGATATAGTAGTCCTCCGCTTCAGCTTCAGACTACAGGTTGGTTCTCTTACTGGTGGTATAGTAGGGCTATCATGATTTGAGAAATTGGCTTGTGACAAATTGGTATCAGAAACCTAGGTTCCTCGGTGTTAGTGTACAGAACCAATATCTAGTAGAGTCCTGTGGATCGGCACGGAGACGTCCATTGCTTATCTTTAGAAGACTATGGTGACATGTAGGAAAATAATTCTTTCTTTTAAATCCTGTGTCATGCGTACATCCTTGATGGTTTCTTAAAACTTCCTTACCCAGTGTCCTCACTCTTTCTCAGATAACTCGTTTACATTCATCAGTAGCAAAGAACACTGCTAGGAATCCTTCCAGAGTATTAGCAGAGGTACCTACTCTTGCTGCTACCCCAAATATCCAATTAGTGCCTACAACACCTATTACAGCAGTTGTTCCAGTGCTAGTTGTAGCACCTCATCTAGATATTCGTAACAGCTTATGGTAGTGCAAGTGCCTATGGTGGTCTGATGAGCCACAAACAGCTGTTCCAGAACCATCACCTACAGTTATAGTTCATTTAGAGTAGACAGTTCCACCTATTACTCCAGTAGATATTCCTACACCTTCACAGATCCTCCCGGTATGAGTTGTTGCTCTTGCAGTTGAGCAATGGACAACTATGACAGATTAGGATAAAAAACTCCTGACTGGATTTTTTAGGTTGGATCCTCCTCGATTCACTGGAGTCGTAGGGGATGATGCACATGAGTTTATTGTTGAGTGCAAGGAGAGGTTGAGGAACCTTAGTATTTTAAAGACCTATGGTGCAAATTTCACCACCTATCAGATATATGATGTGACTAAGAAGTGGTGGAGGTGTTTTGTTGTATGCAGACCAGCAGATTCACCTGAGGTGACTTGGGCCAAGTTTTATGAGGTCTTTACGAGAAAGTTTGTATAGAGGGCTGAGCGAGAGCGCTTGAGGGTGGAGTTTAGGAATTTTCAGTAAGGATTGATATTGGTGATGTAGTATGAGGCTCGATTCCACCAGTTATAAACTTATGATGTGGATTTTATGCCTACTGAGGCGGAGAGAGTTTGTAGATTTGCATATAGGTTGAGAGACAAACTCTGTAAGGCCGTGGATTTGCTAGTATCTGTTGGTCAACCATTTCAGATGTGGTAGATCATGCTAACTCTATGGAGGCCCTCTATCGTGAGTCGTTTTAGTGCAATGAAAAGAGGTAAAGGCATCAGAGAGGTTACAGTGGGTCCCGTACTTAGAGATGTGGTCAGTTCCAGTATGAACAAGGTTTATCTAGAAGGCTAGTGCAAGCATCATTGCAGGTTTCATCACCTTCCCCAGCTTAGTTTTCTCGAGGACCTGGATTTTCTCAGTGTGGTATTTAGATGGGTTCTGGAAAGGTTCCCAACAGAGAGGGCCATATGGACCGTGTTTTGATTATGGCATTATGGGCTATTATGCCAGAGCTTGTTCTTATAAGGGCATTATTTAGCTTTCTCCTTCGTCTGTTCATCCTTTGAGGTTAGTGCCTCAGTCGGCTAGAAGTGGGGCACAAGGTGACTATCGTGGTGGTGGACAGCGTGTTAGGGGTGGTGGTCATAGTCATGCTTGTCATGGCGGTGAACCCCAACTTTATGTTATTCCAACTATACCTGGGGCATTAGCCTCTGGTGCTATTATTATAGGTTTGATTTATGTGTGTTCTATACCTACGTCAACATTATTTTACCCTGGATTTACTTGCTCTTATGTATTGTCATATTTCACCAAGTTTTGAGTTTCCCAATGATGTTTTATCTGTATCCATGCATGTTGCTACCCCTGCAGGGGATTCCTTAGTAGTGGATCGGGTGATCCAGTCATGCATGATTTCTGTTAGTGGACTAGACACTTGGTCCGACTTGATGCTTGTAGACATGATTGATTTTGATGTCATAATAGGCATGGATTGGTTCTCCCATCATCATACGATTGTGTATTGTTATTCCAAGACTGCTACCTTAGCTGTGCTTAGTTCATCTGATTGTGTGGCAGGGTTTTAGTAGCCTGTACATCGACAAAGTTTATTTCTTGCCTTCAGGCTAGGAGGTTAGTAGGCGGAGGGTGTTTGGCATATTTAGCTTATATCTATTATATTCAGGCCGACATTCCTACTCCTGATTCATTCCCTATTGTTTTTGATTTTCTTGATGTATTTTCAACCGACCTACTAGGACTACCACCAAAGAGAGATATTGACTTTGCTATTGATTTAGAGTCGGGCACTAAAACCATTTCTATTTCTCCTTACTACGTGGCTCTTGTAGAGTTAAGAGAGCTAAAAGTTCAGCTCCAAGATCTCATAGATAAGGGTTAGGTTCATTCTAGCATGTTACCTTAGGGTGCGCCAGTTTTTTTTGTAAAGAAGAAAGATGGTACTATGAGAATGTACATTGATTGTAGGAAGTTGAACGAAGTCATAATGAAGAACAGATATCTGATGCCAAGATCTGATGATTTATGTAATGAACTTTAGGGAGTGGCAGTGTTCTCTAAGAATTTCTTGAGATCTGGTTACCATCAGTTGTGGATTCGGACTGAGGATATCAAGACAATGTCAGGAATCGATATGGCCACTATGATTTCTGGTTATGCCCTTCAGTTTGACTAATGCTCCAACAGTTTCATGGACTTGATGTATAGGGTTCTTAAGCCCTACTTGGACTCTTTCTTGATAATATTTATCAATGATATCTTAGTGTATTTGTAGAGTAAATCTGATCATAAGCAACATTTAAGATTGATTCTTTAGACACTAAGAGAACACAGGCTTTATGCCAAGTTCTCAAAGTGTGAGTTTTGGTTGGATTCAGTTGCATTTTTGGGACATGTAGTTTCCAAGGCTGGGATTAAAGTTGATCCAATAGGGATTCACGCAGTGCGGGATTGGTCGAGGCTAACATCTGTTTATGAGATTTGGAGTTTTATTAGTTTAGCTAGTTACTATCAGTGTTTTGTCGAGAAGTTCTCGTCGATTGCGGCACCTTTGACTAAGTTGACTAGGAAGGATGTTTCCTTTCAGTGGTCTGATGATTGTGAGTTGAGTTTGAAGCTCAAAAAGTTGTTGACTTCAGCGCCAGTGTTGACCTTTCCAGTGGAGGGTCAGGGATTCTCTGTGTATTATGATGCTTCTAGTGTTGGATTAGGTTATGTTTTAATACAGTAGGGTCGAGTGATTGCATATGCTTTGAGGTAGCTAAAGATCCATGAATATAACTACCCCACTCATGACTTGGAGTTGACGATGGTAGTGTTTGCGCTTAAAATTTGGAGGCATTGTTTATATAGAGTCCAGTGTGAGATTTTTACTGACCACTGCAGTCTTCAGTATATTATGAACCAAAATGAGTTGAACTCTAGGCCGCAGAGGTAGATTGAGTTACTGAAGGACTATTATATGTCTATTCTCTATCATACGGGCAAGGTAAACGTTATGAAGAATGCCTTGAGCAGGAAGGCTGTCAGTATGGGTAGCTTAGCATCTTTTTTCGTTTCAGAGAGGCCTTTTGGGGTGGAGGTTCAGTTGTTGGTTACTCTCTTGGTTAGACTTGATCTATCAGACCCCAGGAGAGTGTTAGCAAGTGTTGAGGCCAGATTTTCCTTGTCAAATTTGATTTGGCAGTGTCAGTTTGAGAATAAGCATTTGGGCTCTTTGTGATCAGGTATTTGTTGGATAGGCAGGTAGGGTTTCTATTGATTCAGATGAGGCACTCTGATATGACGGTCGTATTCGTGTACCACAGGTTGGTGATTTAGTACAGGTTATTTTGCGTAAGGCTCACAGTTCTAGGTATTCTATTCATCCTGGTGCAGCTAAGATGTACTGTGATTTGCGACAGTTTTATTGGTGGAGTGGGATGAAGAGTCACATTGCCAAGTATGTGTCTAAGTGTTTGAATTGTTAACATGTTAATTATGAGCAAAAACAAACAGGTGGTTTAATTTAGTGACTCCATATTATGACTCGAAAGTGGGAAGGGGTGACTATGGATTTTGTTTTGGTCTTGCCTCGAACTAGCAGAGGTCATGATACTATTTTTTTCATTGTTGACAGACTGGATAAGTCAACTCACTTTGTTCCCACTCACCTTTCTTATAATTTTGAGCTTCTGGCTCAAATCTATATTCGCGTGGTGGTTCGATTGCATGGTGTTCCTGTATCCATCATTTCTGACAGAGGCACCCAATTTACATTGCAGTTTTAGAGATCAGTTCAGCGGGATTTTGGTATTAAGGTTCATTTAAAAACTGTATTACATCCGTATACTGACAGTCAGTCTGAGTGTACCATTCAAGTGTTGAAGGATATGTTGTGGGCTTGTATGATAGACTTTGGTGGTGCTTGGGATCAGCAACTACCATTGGTAGATTTTACTTATAATAATAACTATCACTCCAGCATTGCGATGGCACTATTTGATGCATTGTACTGTAAATGGTATAGATTGCCTATTGGTTGGTTTGATGGATTTAAGGACAGAGTCCAGTCTTCTGATTTGTTAAGCGATTCTCTCGATCAGTTTTGGTTGATTCAATACAAATTGCGGGCAGCGCATAGTAGGAAGAAGAGCTATGCTGATCATAGGCTCCGTTCCTTAGAGTTTGGAGTTGGTGATAGAGTATTTATGTGGGTATCTCCTATGGATGGTATGATGAGGTTCGGCAGGAGAGGAAGCTTAGCCCCAAGTATATTTGACCATTTGAGATTTTAGAGAGAGTTGGTGATGTGGCTTACTGCTTGGATTTACCTCCTATTCTTTGAACCGTCATCCGATACTTTATGTTTCGATGTTACGGTGATATATTCTAGATGAGTCTCATGTCATTCGAGAGGATTCAATGCAGCTAGATGATAATTTGTCTTTTGTTGAGGAGCCTGTGAAAATTTTGGCAAAGAATGTTAGAAAGTTAAGAATCCAGGGAGATTCCAGTGGTTAAGGTATAGTGGAGGCACTGTACGGTTAAGGAAGCTACTTGGAAGATCAAGAGTGAGATGCAGAAGCAGTATCCATAGCTGTTTGAAGCACCAAGTACTTTCTCTTCCTGTTTATTTCCTACTTTTAGTTGACTTTTAGGGACGGCAGTCCTTTTAGTAGTGGATGTTTTATGACCCTCATGGACATTTATGAGAAATACATAATGTTTTGCATTCTAGAGCATTTCAGTTGCTTTCCTAAGTTATTTACGACTTGCTGGGACCGGTAGTTTAGTTTCTGACAGCTCAGTTGAGAAATATGTCAAATTGCCTCTTTTAGAGCCTAAAACTAAGTACTCATTGACTAATGTCAACTTTCCTTCAAGAAGATCTCGAAATTAAATTCTGACAGTTCTATCAGCTTAGGAATGCCAAACAAGTTAGGATTGACCTTAAGTTCATGTTCCGAGGTTTTCATTTGCAATTTATACTCATTCATGGATTTAATTTAAGTTTAAGTCCTAATTGAGAGCTTGAGTGGTAATTAGGTGTTCGGAGCGTCGGAATGGATTTCTGATGCTTCCATCAGTTCCGAAATGGTGATCATAGGCTATTTTTACCCTTTGTATACTTCCCAAGGTATTAGTTCTCGATTTGAGTTGGTTTGTGAAAAGTTGGAAACCTACTCATTTTGGCAAAGTCTTAGTTTGGGGGTCTTTTTTGCTTAAACGACCTCCGATGTCAGCTTCATCAATTTCGTTGAAATGTGTTTCACATAAGATACATATTTAGTTTACCAAAATTGGACTTCATTTCATTTTCGAACCCTTGGTTGAAATTTCTAAAATTATTTTTTTTGGTGCAGACACAGACTGATTTATCCATCAAAATGCCAATTTATCGATTAAAGTTTCGATTTACCAGTGTTCGATGAATCAGACATTTTACCAATGAATCAGTAGGTGCCGATAAATCTTTCATTTACACTGATAAATTAGTACCTACCCCTAGGGTTTCCGGTCACCAGGGAATGCTAATTTATCGGTCAAATGACCGATAAATCGGTTAGTGCAGAGGTGTTCCCCATTTCAAGGGATGCCGATTTATCGGTATTTTTTTTGATAAATCGGTATCCATCCAAAATTGCCAGTGACAAGAGAATACCGATTTATCAGCACATGTGGTTGATAAATTGGTATTTGAGGCATCTTTCTTCAATTTCCAACCTGTTTTTGATTCATCAACTTTTTCTCTCATTTTCTCTCTACTTTTGCTGTAACTTTCCTTGGAAACATTCCCAAACTCCGTAAAAAAGTTCCTTGAAGATCTCATATGTCTTCCTCACCTTCGGTAAGTAATTTCATCTATTTAATTCCATGAAAATTGGGGTTTTTCCTTCAGCGATGCCCTAGTCATGATTTCTTGATATCATCATTTATAGCCGAATATATGTGGTAAATCCTTGCTCTTTAGGGATATTTTACTTCATAGTATCTCTCCTTTTCCAATTTTAACATATAATTCCATAAAAGATCAAATCTTTAAATACCTTTAACACTTTATTTTCTCTAGGTTGTTCAAGGGTCCTCCTTTTCCTGAATTGTGCTCAACTTTGGAGCACGAGTTTCTGGTAAAGATGGAAACTCCATGGCTATGTTCGTTTCTGATTTTGACAAGCAGGTCCCACAGGTAATTTTAGGCTCAATTTTTAAGTTAGTATAATTATACCGTTATACTCGTATCGATGTATGGATTACTATTTTGCAAGTTTCAAAGCAATTGGAGTTTATTTGATATCAATCGGAGTAATATTTGTGAGTTTACAGTACTTTGTCGTCGGATGACAAGTAGGCTAGCTTTAATAATTATACTAAATAGCATCCGTGGGAGGGGTATCTAGGTGGTTATAGTAACCTTGGACCGTTCTTTCATCGTTTCTCATTTGCTATCGATTTCGGCATCTGGATAAGTATGGTGCCTATAACCTA
>JBDJHY010511742.1:0-33846 GCA_039654485.1 Withania somnifera
TCATCTTGAAGTTATTGTGATAGAAATACTGCACTCTTTTACAGCCTGAGAAGGTCTAAAAGAGATATATCTAGGATAAAAGGGTGAAAACACTTAGATAAATAGCTTTGTTGCTACAAATAACTATATACTTATGAAAGATTTCAATATCATTAGCGTTAATATACCAAAAAATTGTCAAAACCCTAGTGAACATAATCATAGGTTTTTCTCATTACTTGAACTTCATTATAAAATACATCAATTGATCTTTGAATTCTACTGCAAGTCTTACTATCTCAAAAAAACAATGCCCCTTTTTTACTTTTATGTCTTTTACAAATAATTGACTAAGGGATTAAAATTGTCACAAGACTTGAACTTGAAACCATATTCCATGTGGGATCGACAACAAAGTTGTTGGATTCTATATTTGAACAACTATTGTTTATGCTTCATCTAGAGGTGTAATTGAGTGTTATCATCAGGGCGAGGACCCATTTTAGTTTCTCACTACATGTCATGAGTTTCTCCATATTGTGGGTATGGTACAGTCACGTATGGTAGACTACATATTTTTGCATCTTTGAGGGCTAGCCCAATAGTGCTGGCATTCTAGACCAGTTTTATCTCCTCCTATAATTTGGGGGATATTTTCCCGAGCATTTATGGATAGGCATGTATCCCAGAGCATGAGGGATGCATTACGCAGACAGTTTGATGAGTTAAAATGGGAGGGTATGTCAGTTTAGGACCATATATCTCGCTTTTATGAGCTTTCTAAGGCATGCTTTGGCTATCTTACCTATGAGCAGGAGAAGATAGCTAGGTTTATGACAGGTTTGATCCTGTATATCTAGATTACATAATTGATAGCAGCACAGCCCCTTACACCTTTACAGCTACAAGGGGATACTTTTCATAGAGTGATTGAGGCAGGGAAAGGGTTTGAGAAGCTACATAGTGGTTATACTAGTGATAACAGGGGAAAGAGGCCCTGTTCTTATAGTCAGTTTTCTGGTGCATTATTTGGAGGCAGGGGTTCCTTTCAGCACAGTGGTCATTTTCACCAACTGGTATCATTCCAAGTAACTATCTAGACATCGAGTGCTAAGAACTCAATACAGAGTTCCTCCAGTCTACACTGAGGCATTCTCCCTAATGAATATAAAACGACGTCAGTTGGCCTAATAAATAGTGGGGAAATACTAAAGAGTCCCTGGGAAAAATGGGTAAAAATTTGGGCCTGCAATATTCCCACAAGTGGTTCCACAGTTTGTAGAATCCTTCCACGATCCATAAAATTGCTCATGAAACCCTCCCCCTCAAGGTTGAGACACTGGAGGCAAATGATGGTATCCTTCATTCTCAGAATGGTCCATAGGGTCACCATATACTTAGAAAAAAATTAAAAAATACTAGTCCCATTCCACGACTCAAACCATAGTCCATGAATCTGAGGCAGTGAAGAGCGCTTTACTAGTCCGATTCCAGGGTTCAATCCACGGCCCATAGAACCCGTCCACAGTCCATTAAATAACCTGTGGGACCTGAGGAAATTCTTGTCTTTGTAAAAATATCACTTAAACTTTTTATTTAGCCTACTAAATCCTCTAGCATGATTTCAAGATGTTAAAATTTCTCCCCCTTAGTTTCATTCTTCATCGAATGAAGACTTCAACCGAGAAAAAGGGTAAATAACTAATGGACTGAGCGAATGACTAAGAAACTCATGTATATCATCAAGACAACTAAACAACAGTGATTTTACTCTTAACTTAGGTGGACCAAATGCATGACATTTTTATAGACTCCTACTACCATGGATACATTAATAAATGCATAAGTACTCATATAAGGAATCATTCAATGATATAGACTACATATTATCTGCTATAAGTGACATACACATGAAAGAAAAGATGGAATGAGAGTCAATTGCCTCAAACTGAAGCAGAAATGAAAGGAAATAAGTGTGGGTATTTTTCCAACATGTATGCCTTATCTTCCCAAGTAGCTCCCTCAACTGACTAATTGCACCATAAAACCTAGATTGATGTTATCTCATTATTTATAAGATATGGACCGGGATTTCTTCATAGATCAAGTTGTATCTAACAGTAATGTTTTCAACAGGCACTATTATGGAAGTATCTAACAAGTACTTTATCAACATGGAGATGTGGAAGATTGGATATACTGTTGCGAGCTCTGCCGAAAGATCTAACTTATAAGTAGCATTACCAACACTGTTCGAAATCTGATATCGCTTAATGAAATACGGAATGATCTTTCCCTTCATACCAAACCTCATGGTTCCCTTCATAGAAGACACCTTAAAGAATACCAATCACCAATATTAAAGTCCAAATCCCTTCTCCTCACATATACATAAGACTGTTTCCTACTCTAGAAGTCTTCAACCTTTCTCGAATGAGTTGAAATTTTTAGTAAACTTAATACCTAATTCAGAACCTATAAAATTTATGCCTCTAACTTCAAACCATCCAATGGGAGATCTACACCTCCTCTTATATAAGGCCTCAAACAGAGCCATCTATATACTAGTATGATACCTGTTATTGTAATAAAAATTTATAAATGACATGTGGTTATCCAAACTACCATTTAAATTAAGTGTGCAAGCTCTTGGTATATCCTTCGGAGTCTGGATGGTCGGTTTAGCCTAATTTGTTTGTGGGTGTAAATCAGTACTGAGGTGAACTCGAGACCTTAGACATTTCTGGAAAGACTTATAGAAATTCAAAACTAAACTAAGTACCCCTATCTGAAATTATATATAAAGGCACATAATGCAAGAAAAAAATCTCTCGAAGATAAAACCTACCATACTCCTCTCCTGAGAAACCAGTGTGAATAGGTAGAAAATGGGATGATTTGTTCAACCTTTCCACAATCACACAAATAGAGTCATACTGCTTCTTAGTCTTCAGCAAACCAGTAATGAAATCCATATTTATGGCTTCCCACTCTAGGATGGAATTTCAAATATCTTTATCTCACCTACTGGCTTTTTATGTTCGATTTTTACTTGCTGATAATTTTGACACCTAGCCACAAACTCGGCTATGTCCACTTTCATCCCTTTCCCTCAAACCATCAACATTTGGTACACATAGTCTACCCTCAGACCTTGGCACACCATCTCCCCCCTTTTGAGAAGAACTTCCATTTATGCCTACCAACCTCAAACTTACCTTTCAACTTAAGCAAGAATGAATCTCTATCCTTCTTTTCTTTCACCTGTACTACTAGGTAAGACTTTGACGTATTTAGAACCAACATCTCATCATCCTAAGAATCAACCAACCTGACCCCAAGTGTGTTAGATTTTCAACTTCCTAACTAACTCCCTCTTCTCCTTATCAACATGTGCCGTACTCCCCATAAACATCCTACTAAGGGGTATCTGCCACCATATTATCCTTGCCTGGATGACATATTACTATCGTATCATAATCTTTTAGTAATTCTAAACACCTTCTTTAATGAAGATTCAAATCTTTCTTCTAAAATACATACTTCAGACTTATGATCATTAAAAACATCAACATGTACCTCACAAAGATAATGTCTCCAGATTTTCAAGGCAAAAACAACCGCTTCCAACTTAAGCTCATGAGTGAGATAGTTATATTCATGAACCTTAAGATGTCAAGAATTATAATTTATTACCTTATCAAGCTGCACCAACACATTTCCAAACCAACATGATAGGAATAAAAGTATACCACAAATACCTTCTAAACCCTCTGGAAAGGTTAACATTGGATGAATCTACAATAATACTCGGGTAAACTTAAGAAACTGTCAATATCTGATGTAGGTATGTGTCTGGGTCAATTTTTCATAGCTTCAAGTTTTTAGGAGTCCATACGAATACCCTCATTAGAGATGACATGTCCTAGTTAGGCAACTAACTTCAACCAAAATTCACACTTGGAGAATTTTGCATAGAGTTAATGGTCATAGGTTCTGAAGGACAATTATAAGATGGTTTTAATTCTCTTTCTCTCTTTTAGAGTAAATCATAATATCATCAATGAAAACTATCATGTATAGGCCTAATTGTTGCTTGACCACCCTATTAATGAGGTCCATGACTATCGCAGGAGCATTTTTCAAACCAAAGTACATGAGAACGAATTTCAAAATGGCCATATGGGTTGTGAAAGTTGTTTTTGGAATGTATAACTCCTTTACATTGAGTTGATGATAGCCAAAATTTAGGTCAATTTTAGAGAAGTAACTGGCACCTTGCAACTAATCGAACAAGTCATCAATCCTTGGGAGAGGATATTTTTTATTGATTGTCAATACATGTTCAGAGTGAATCGTCTTTCTTATGCACGAATAAGACAGGGGAACCCAAAGGAGAAACACTAGGGTAAATGAACCCCTTGTCCAAAATATCAGCTAATTGGTCTTTGAGCTCTCTAAGTTCATATTGTCCAATTCTAGATAGCAAAATAGAAATAGGTTGAGTCCTTGGAATAGGATCTATTCCGAAGTATATCTCCCTTTCATAAGGGACTTCAGGTAAATCCTTAGGAAACATATCCATATATTCTCTGACAACTGAGACTAACTGAATATCAGAAATTTTAGACTCAAAAACTTTGACTTGAACCAAGTGATAAATACACCCCTTTGAGATTATTTTTCTAGCCTTGAGGTATGGAATAAACTTACCTTTAGTAACAATACCACTACCCTCCTATTCTAAGACAGGTGCATCAAAAAACTCAAAATAGACGATTCTAGTCCTATACTCTACTATTTCATAGCATGTATAGAGCAATCCATACGAAGAATTATATGAAATCTAACATGTTTAACTCAACAAGATCATCGGGAAAGATTTTTTTAAATACTGATACTAGAAAATATGGTAGACTTTTTTTAGCAATGATGGCATCACCTATTGGGGTGGAGACTGAGAATGGTTCAGATAATTTTTTAGGATAGACTCCAAACTGACTAGCAATGAATGGGGATACAAATTACAAGGTAGATCCAAGGTCTAGAAAAGTATATATATCAATATTATAAACCTTTATCATGCCTATGACAACATCAACTAACTTCTCTTAATTCCTTCTGGGGACCAATGCATACAACATGTTTTGGCATTGATAACCACCGGTGCTGGAAGAAGCATCCTACTGAGTTGGGAAGGCAATTGTTATTGCTTTATATGAAGTGACCTGAGGTCGATTCCCACCCTATTTAGCTGTGGGAAGTCTTTAAGAATATCTTCCATCATACCACACCTGAAACAACCTTTATAGAGGTACTCATTAAGTGTGTAACCTGGATGTCCACACCCATAACAACTCCCATACCAAGCCTGCACTCTTCCAGATAATTCCTACCTCACTTAGCACAGGTTGGGAAAGATCATCCTCCAAGAACACTACCTTGTGAAGATGACCTCACTAACTTACTTTGATTATTTTGAGGTAGCCTAGCACCTTGAGTAGGAGCACTAGATAATAAAAGGCACTGGAGCCTTAAAACTCTAATGTTGCTATCTAAGGTTGCCACTATTGGATAAACTCTACTGAGCCAGTCCTAGCCTTCATGTTATGGGTTCTCTCTCATCTTGTCCTTATTCCTTTCTATTTGTTCCAAGTGAATATCAGCCGACCCATGTCCATCGCAGTAATCAAAGTAGTTTCCCTTTATTTTTTTATCAAGTTTGGGTAAAAATGAAAAACGAAGATGTCCATATGATTTTTCATATCAGCAACCCTATCTGGGACATACTTAGACAGTTGGGTGAACTTCATCCCATATTTGTCAATTGTAATAGAGCCCTGCTATAGACTAAAATATTCTCTCATCTTCTCACTTATATTTTCCATAGGAAAGAACCTATCTAAGAAAGATCTTTCAAATTCATCCCAAGTAGGTGGAGCTCCACCTTCAAACCTATTCTTCTTCCATTAGTCAGCCCAATATCAAGTCGCGTCTTTCAACTAGCATATTCCCAAAATCACTCTATTTAAATTTTTCACCCTAAATATATCACAACCCCTTTTAACCTCCTCAATAAACCCTTCTGCGTCCTCTCTTGTCTTAGAACCATAGAAGACTGTGGTTTGTATCTGGATAAAATCCCTAACTCTAGTCGCACCAGCATCCTAAATAATTGGTGGGATAGTTGGTGATGCTACCTGCTGCTGAGTATGAGCAATAATAGTATGGTTGATGAAGTGCATCATATTGAAAAACTCAACACTGTTGATATTTTATGGCTTCCTGATTCTATTAGCCTTGATTCCTAGTATGACGAGCTGTTTTGTTTAGTGTAAGCATGATATGTAAAGCATGAGTTAGAAAAAAGTATTGGAGTTAAACCCCAAAGCACGAAACATGACATGAAACAAAGGAAAATTTCCTAAATGCGTAGTAGCCTCTCAGTTATTAGCATATCGCAATTCACACCGATAAAAGAGACTCTACCTTACATTATCTTTTGGACATCCTAGGAAATTTTGAACCCAATGCTCTAATATAAAATCTGTAATGCCCCGTATTCAACCCCTAGGAGCCACAAGGCATCTCTCTGAGTCACCTCAGCAACCTCAAATGAACCCCTAGCTCATACATATCTCTAAACACACACTCATTTGTTGAAGCATAAAACAATAATAAAGTTAAACTAGTAGGTCATCTAACATATCAAACATAATACTGAAAGGATATGAAAACTCCAAATCAATACCACTACATCATGTGTCTGAAAGCCTTTAAGTACTAAAATACTAGGCTTTTAGGACAAGTCCCCAGGTAACCTTAGAAAAATAAATAACTTCAGCAACAACTAGTCTGCTCTAGTAGAAATAAGACAATAATAAAGTGTCCCGGTCCAATTAAACTCACCAATACTCTAATAGCTCAAAGGAGTATATCTTGTCAACCTTGAGCGTATGGATGGCCGGACTGACCTAAATGTGAAATCATGCAGCAAAAGATTATGTTGTAAGCACATTGAATATACTAAGTAGGAGGAGTACAATGATGGAAAATATCAATATGAATGGTATAGAGTATAACTGAACCATGAATAGGCTATGCAATGCATGATTAAATCATAGTTCAAATTAGTTTTTCAATTAAATTTAAGTAATACTAACAGTGTAAGAAATAAGCTTCATTGCAAATCATAAGTAAGAAAATTCAGATATCTAATATCAAATATTTTGTGGGAGGTCCTATAACCAATATATAAGACCAAGTAAGCAGACATGGAATTCATAAAACTACCATATAAAGGGAGTACCTTGCACCACCACAGGGTCAGTACCTGACAAGTAACCTAGTGGATCCAACTAAGTCAAGTCTATCATAATAAAGACTTTTAGGCAACATGTAATTCTATGGTTGGCAACATATGTGATGGGTTCTTTCAATCTAATCCTCTCAGTGCTAATACTACTCCCAAAACAAACACTGCTTCTGACTAGACCAGTTTCAAATAGTTTTAGCAAAAACTGGTCAAGTTATCCTGCCTTAGCCTCTTTGGAAAGTTTCTTGTTAATTCTTTCTCAATTTAGTAAAGCCATGTCTAAGTATAAATCTTAGGAAGATATCTTATCAAATTACCAAATTTTGATATTTATGACTCAAGATCATCAAATAACCATGTATAAGTTTAACCCTCAAGTTATTGGACAAGTTGAATTCATAATATATTCAAAGTCTTGGTTAAAAATAATTAAATCATGAATATTGATCTGAGGATGTAATAATTCATGTAATGTTACTCAAAAATATTAATAAATCATAACATGAATTAAATCTACAACTTAAGGATTTAGGTTTAACGAGTTCTTCATAAAAATACTTCGTAAAGATTTAGGGTTGGGGCATAAGGTTGAAATAAAACCCTTCTCCATGAACCCATATACTTGAAACCTTGAGAATTGGTGTTGGAATTTTGAGAAGAAGGCTTTGTTCTTGAACTTTTGATGAAACCCTAGTCCTTGCTCTTGGGAGAAAAATTATGTAGTTATTCTTTTCTTTTATCAGAGCATAGAAGTTATAAGGAGGAAAAAAAGTTTGGATATTTATATCCCCTCTAATGAATATAAAACGACATTACTTATCCTATTAAAGAGTATTTAATAACCAAAAATCCTAAGAAAAAGGGTAAAAAATAGACCTGGCAGGTTTTCACGGGTGGTTCCACAATCCAAGAAATTGGCCTCCTAAAGGTTGAGACACTAGAGTCAAACTAAGGTCCATTCCATGGACCTCCCTTCATGCTACGGTTCGTGGAATGGCTTGTAGGGTAATCCCATACTTAGAAAAAAAAAAAAAAGAAATATTGGTCCCATTTCACAACTCAAACCATGATTCCTGGAATTCTTCCATTGACTGTGGGATAGTCTATAAATCTGAGCAGTGAAGAGTGTTTTATTGTTCTGGTTCCACGATTCAATCCACGGTCCGTGGAACGACCCATGGGACTTGAGCTAATTCCATACTTCTATGAAATATCACGTACACACTTTGTATAGCCCACTAAAGACTGTAGAATGATTTTCAAAGTGTTACACTCCCTAATCCTTACCACGGTAGATGGACAATCTAAAACTCCTAGTGGATCCACTAAATAAATTAATAAGCACTCATTAGGCCATAACAATATTTTTTAGCTTTGGCGACATAGGTTATGGGAGGGGCTTCATGCTGAAATTATCTCGGTGCAAATACTACTCCCAAGACTGACTCCATACATACTACTACTTATCCCAGTTAGTGTAACATAATATTAGGAATCAACCGACCAATACAATCCATTTAAGTCTCCTTAGGCATCAATTCGATTTTTAGCCTTGTTTGGGAAACAATCCACTTTAAAAACATTGACTCATCCTCTTTACTGATATTATGGCCATCGGTATTGATTTAAATAATTGTAAAGTCAATACATCAAGTTTCTTCTTGTAATTTCAGACTCAAGCTCAAAACTTCATAAAATCAATTAAAAATCATAGGTTTATGACTCTTACCGCACATATTTCAACATTAAAGATTGGTCAATTTAAGCAAATTTTATGAAGTTATAGGCGTCAATCGCTAGATAACATCTAACTTCAATGGATAATGTGGAGAGCTTTATAAAACTAAAGAAATAACATCAAGGATCATGCAATAAAGGGAAATCTCAATATGTAATTGAATTTAAGATAACCTTAAATCATGCTACTACAATTCTCAACTTGAAAATGGGGTTTTTGGATGCAAAGGCTAAATTAACACTTTCTCATTTTCCTACATACCTAATAGAAACCGTTTGGCAGAGATTTAAATGAAATCCTTGAGAAACTTGGATAACCTTAATTGAGTATAAGAGACAACCTTCATTGTTGTTGTTTTAAGTCCTAAAAGAATGAAAGAAATAATTAGTGTGGGTATTTATAATAACTCTGAAAAAAGAAAAAATTACCAGGGGTTGTTCTTAAGAGATCCGAAAAATTGCTGAACTATCCTTCTAAAAATGGAACTGAAAAGCAGTCACAAAACATCACGAGTCAACCTACCACACGTGGGATGGAGTTACGAGTTTTTTCTCCAATCGTAGTGATCTAGTGCCTAAATTTCAAGGTTTTGGATTTGTCTCCCATGAGTAAACAGTAAGAGTCATGAACCCCTTCCACAACTTGTATGTCTTCTCGTGAAAATTAGGATCGAATTGGTAAACTAATATTAGACAGGTCATGAATGGGAGTCACAACTCATAAGTCCCTCCCATGAATCATGGGACCAATTCATGATCCAAAGGATGAAATTTCAAGTTTCTAGATCCCTGCTCCATAATCTAATAGACAGCTGGTGGTATCCTCCCATTACTCATGGTATGAATTATGGTACCTAGAGAAGAAAATTTTAGTTTTTTGAGTTCAAATTCAAAGGTTATCGATGAATCCATGAATGGGATGTTACAACAGAGGACTTGTACAATGTTTTTTTTAGTGTTAGATGTGGAAGGAGGGTTTTAACTCACATCGAGGGGTCATTTGAAAGGTAAAGGACCAAAACACCTTCATAAAAATAGAAGAAAATAAATATTTCATGGCAGGATAAGGTTAGCCATTGCACTCTTATAAACACACTAAGAAGTTGTTTTGGCATTCTAATGGGTACTCTAAGCAGCTTTCATGGCTCTCTGTTGAATGTAATAAGCAGTTGTTGTGACACTTTGCTGAACAAGCTAAGTAGTTATTATTTCAAGCTTCCAATGTGAGTGTCTACTATAATACAACCCTTTTAACGTCCAAAACTCTCGTCTAAACATCATAGCACTTACCAATTAATTTCAAACCTTTCTGAGGATTAAAGAACCCCATTTAACTAGTATATACTCATGAGGAAACTACTAGAATCATGGAGGAATTTTGAAGTGTTACAATATCTCCCCCTCGAGATCATTCATCCTTGAACAAAGACCAAAACTAGACTGAAAAGGATGGAACTACTAAATCATATCTATTTGATTTCTCAAACTTGCCTACAAACATAGATGTGACAAGATCATAGTAAGAATTAGGAACTTAACTATAATTTACTTTGTTTATACATACTCACACAACTACAAGACGAAAAGTCATGACATATGGGCTTCTAAGATTTATTTTGGGACCCTCTCATAATTCTAGCGGTCAGGGTTGTGTATGGATCATAATGGATTGACTATCCAAATCTGTTCATTGGAATGCGGAGGGATTGATTGTCTGAATTATTCGAGAGATCTTCGTCTATATGCGGTGCTAGTTACTATCATATTGGACAGGGGTGCATAGTGTATTTCCTTATTTTCAAGGACAGTCCTACGTGAGATGGGTATAGTGACAGCTTAAGACTTTTCGCCCACAGATAGACAAGTCGTCTGAGTAGATCATCCAGATTATATATTAAGGAGTACGACAGTATGGAGACTTGTCCTATAACTCTTGGGTTGGACTTTAGATAGCATAGAATTGACAAAGATACCATACAGGGTGAAGGCTTTGCTTCTTGAGTTAGCACCAAGGACTTGAGGATTATGGGAAACTAGGGCCTTATGTGATTTCATAGCAGATTAGTGAGATTTCCTGTTAGCTGGCCGTACCTTCAGAGTTGTGGAAGTACACCCTGTTTCATCTATAAATCACCCTATTTCATCTGTAGATCTGTGCCTTCTTGCTATATACAGGATTTATCCACACCCTTTTTCATCATTCAACTCTGTTAAACGACTGATTAGCTTGTATCAGACACATCGAGGCCACTATTAATGGTAAATATAGATGAATTAGGTCCAGAACCAGTTTTGTTGGGTGAGTGGTCCACATAAGAAGGTCCTTGAGAAGTTAAGAAGCATCACATGTATTGTTATGGCTTGTGTTTGTTCCATATTTCGGGTATTCCTTCCTTATTAACTTTCACAAATGAAAGTTTTCTTAGCCGTCTATTGTAATGGACCTTAGGGACATTTCTGTGACTCTCGTGTTCTCTATACTTGTCGAGCGTTATTGGACTTCTCTAAGTTATTTATAACTTGATGGGATTTATAGGTTTGATCCTTCGGGGTTTTATGGAAAAAATTCGTTCATAATTATTACTTTTCAGGATGTACTCACCTTATATGATCTCGAATTGTCTTTTCATCAATTTTATTGAGTCCAGAATATCGATTGCATAAATATCTCATATATGGATTATTAGAATTGAACTCTGTTTCTATTTCGTGCATGTTATCAAACTTTTTCCAAAATCTGTCAAAAATAGCCTGGGGGACCAATTTATCGGCCACTTGACCAATAAATTGGTGGTTGATAAATCGGTCAATGTAACAATAAATCAAGCATTTTGACCGATTTACCAGTCAAGTGGTTCCCTTTTAGAAAAAGTCCTTTCCAAAATTTTCCTTATTTCTTTCTCAATTCTCTCAAAATTTTTGGATCTTTAAGGAAGTTTTGAGAACTTTGAAGTGGTTTAATAAAGTTTTACTCTGTAGAAACTCGTTACGATGGTTCTACGATCATTTTTACCAGGTAATTTTTTATTTCTTTATATAAACTTTCTAGGATTATAGATTTAGTTTATACCATCAGAATTTAGTCTTATTTTTACCATACGTTGTAAGAGTTATGCTCTATATGTGGGTATAAAATATTTTTATTTTCCTGAGTAGTATGGTTTACGAACCTAATTTTAGCCGGATTTTGACATCGCTATTTATATATAAATATAGATCTGGTTTTACTCGTATTGTCACATGGGTTACATTTTATCTATCCTTGAGTAATTTTGAGCTTCATACATAAATTTGGGCATTTGAGCATGCTTGTCGAGGACATGGCCAGAATTCAGGTAGGCTAAAGTCTACTTTCTTCAGACTGTGAATTAGTGTAGTATATGTATGGTAAAGCGCTAGATCGAGGCTCGGATGATTATTCGGGCCCTGATATGCTTAGTTATCCAGCATATAGCAAACATAGATAGCTTGTAGCTTAACTACTTACCCTGAGGACATACTGCCCTACCTACATACCAGCTCTAGACTATAGTGTGATGGGAGAGGAGTAAAACTTTTGATGTGTATCGTTATACTCTAACTGTAGACCATAGTATGGTTGGGGAAGGGATTAAACTAGTGACCATAACTTAGCAGCTATACTTGATGAAGGCTGGTGGCTTTAGAGTCGATCTAGGTATGTTGATTATTTGTTTTCTATATAAGGTATTGTGCATAATTAGGGAAGGTATGGATATGAGCCTAGGAGTGAGTGAAATTAAGCTACGCTTTTGTAGCTCCGTGTTCTTCCCCTATATATGTAGGTACTTAGCCTTTAATGGTCGTTCTCTGGGAAACTATGGCATCTGGGATATGGTTACTTGTGGCTTAGGACAGTGATTGGGCTAGAGGAGATTACACCATGTGACTAGGGCTTAGTAGCAATCCTATATGTTCCAATTAGCAGCCTTAGGCTAGCTAGCTTGTTGATCAGCTCTGTGTTGCGAGCATGCATGAAGCGTTGAAAGATTTGACTAGATTTTCTAATAGAGTACTTATCGGAAAATGATTATATAGATATATATTATACTTTACACGACTGTGCTCATGAGCAGTATGGAGCTATTTTCTAACATCATTTGAGGATATTTTCTCACTCTCAATATCTTTTCTTGATACTGCCTACATGGTGACAAATGGATTTTATTGAGATATGGATTTTTGCCTACATGGATGTACCTAAGTATTTACTAGGATATGATATGCGGGTTGATCCCTAGTTTTGGCCTTTTGGCCCCTATAATTGATACCCCCGAGTTTTGTCCTTTTGGCCCTGATGACTATGATATTAAATGACTTTTACTAGTTTAGCATGCGAATATAGGTCCCTCCACAGACCCTCCGACCTAATACACCCTGCTTTTGGCGTGGCTGGGGGAGGGCTATTGAGTATATGGGGAAGCTTCCATAGGTACCTCTTGATTTGGGACTATCCCAAAGAGGGACCATGTCGATACTTATTATAGGGTATGCAGTTCGAGCCCTCTATGGGTCCCTCTCAGTTTGCGAATATCCGAGAGAGAAAGTATCCCAACACTTTTGTATGTGGTAGGTGGTTTATGACCTTCATGGGTCCCCCTCAATTCTTGGACTATCCCAGAGAGGGATCATGCAAATAATTAGTTTCATTTTCAACACAGACCCTCTTGATTCCCAGACTATCCTAGAGAGGGAGCATCTAGACATTCTCTTTATCTTTCCAAAATCCCTTTGCATTGCATCTCCATGCATTTGGCTTGCACCTGAGGACGTACGGGGGAGTTTGTTGGGTCAATTATGTACTTATGTGATGATTTCTAGAAAGGCCTAATGTTTTCTCTTTGAAGTCATTAATTACTTTCCTCGTCGTAGTTACTGTTACATTCAGTGCTTAAACTCTCAATGGTTCTCTTTCTTTATTTTGTTCCTTACTTATATTGGTTATGTTGGAGCTCCATGTATGTGTTCAATTAGTAATGATCTGCTGATGAACTGATTTTATGCATTATGACTTGTTAGTAGCTTTCTATCATACTTGATAGGTGATACATCACACTAATAGTTTATCCTTCACTACACTTACTAGCTATTATGGTAATTACCCTTTTTGGTTATACACTATGTGCCATTGTGTTACTTTCTAGGATTGTTCTTTACCTTACTTATGCTTATTGTTTTTCGGTCGGCCTATGATGCCTACTGGGTACCCTTTATTTTTGGTACTCATGCTACAATTCTGTATTTTTTCCAGATACAGTTGTTAATGCCAGTTATCAAGGCGGAAATGATCGTGCAGAGTATCTTGGTGATGCTTAGGAAATACGGTGAGCAATTGGTGTTCATGCTGGCCGATCATCCTTCTATTTCCTATAGCTATTCCACTTGGAGTTTGTATAGCCATTTTATAGTTTTTCCCATTGTGGGTTATATTGTGTACCCTTTTGTATATATAGATGCTCTATAGCCACTATACTAGGTCTTGGGAAGTCATTTTTGGGATATGTATTATGTATTCTGTTTCTATTTCATCTCATCATCTCCTTCTTCTTTTCTTTTGGGATCCTTTGTACTGGCCCACCACTCTTGCTCTAGGTCAGAGTTAGGCTTGTATATAGGTGAGATATAGATGCCATCACAACTCAATTTTTGGGTCGTGAAAATAAGCCACTAGTGTGTAATACATTCACCACACAATATTCAAGCCTGTCACTATAGCCACTTCATGGAATTCTAGGTAATCAACTTATCTACAAATATTTTCTAACTTCCTACCATCTCTACAAGATGAAAATTTTGTAAGGATTTCTACCAAGAGGCATACCTAATATTCTCATCTAACTAATATATATAATGAAGTCTTTCCTTGGATCTCAAAACTTTAGGTGGAATAAGCATACTACGATCTTCATGATAAGGGACATCTACCCTTTTATCTACACTATCACTTAGATTCTATATCCAATGTAACATAAGAGGGATTACTTAAGTACTACAGTAGAAAGATCTAGAATAAGAGGGATATCGTTCAATCATGACTTATACTTATCGTGACCTTGGTGCTAAAAAATTGGAACTGTGAATCAAGGTGCAACAAGAATAAATGCTTAGAGGGTTATTCTAAGCATGCCTATGGAATAACCATCCTTCATCATCATAGATGGCCATACAGAGGTCTTATAAAAGAGATCATAAGCATGAATAGTCCAGAAATCTAATCTGAGCATGTATATGACATAGCTTTATTTTTTTGAAAGTGTCCAAAAATAGCCTTAGTTATCAAAATAAAATGGTATTACAGCAAGGCCCAATTGGCCAAGACCAAATAGAAAATAAGCAAAACAAAACATAGTGGAAGAAACCAAAATGGAAAGTAAAATTAAATTTAAAAATTTGGAAAGTCCTGACTCCTTATTTTTTGGTCTCATATCACGGTGTAGAATTCGATTTATTTTTTAAGTTGTGAAGAAGAAGATAAGTGTAGAAGCATCCTTCTTTGTTGATCTTCTACATCTATATTAGAAGGGACTGATGAGATTCTACAAAACTCATTTTCAAAACTTTGACAAACATTTGGAAGATACCACTGTAGGAAACCTCCAAGATCTCACATAGGTTCCATGGTATCTCGTTACCAGAATGGATTTATTCCTTATATTGTATTCTATTCCAAACAAGCTTATCATAACTAGTAATTAGAACCCATATACTATTGAGATTGGACTTGAGCAGAAAGTGTGGTGCACCAGTTTCTTGACTAATCGTCTATTATATTTCTCTTGATAGAATAAGGCTCAAGGAGACTAATACCATGTGTCTAATAGAAACACGATAGAAGATTAATCTAGAAAACTATGCTTGATTTCACTAGCCATTAAGGGCATATCATGAGTTCATGGGACTAAGCATACTGAAAAAATGAGTGCATATATCATGTGATGTATAACATAAGGTTGTAATTCATAACATCATGGATAATATTTAAGGTCATATTGCTGAAAATATTCCTTCTTATTCTAGAAACTGAGCATGTACGTGAATATATATGAGGTTCATAAGTATGAATCATGATCATGATACTAACACGCAAGACAAGACTAGGGTGTCACAATGACTTAAATATGAGGAATGCATTAGAGCAACAACGGATCATTCATTATTCTTTTTGGAACTAATTGCCATCTATATTGAGACTTGGTCTGGTTAGTTTCTTTATCATCTTCCCCTTAGATCAAGGATGACATTCTCAATCGGTGCACATAATCCATATTCTCTAAGTTGAACAAGTCTCACTTTACTGCACATGGTTGGGGCATCACTAATAGCATGACTATTCGGCTCTCCTGATGGGTTGTATCTACAGGAACTTAAATTATTTCTAGAACTTTTTTCAAGGATACTTCTCTTAACTTCCTCTTTTCCCCTATCTACCACTATTGGATTCATACTCTTATTCTTTTGCTAAAGTTATGCCTCTAATTTTTAGCCATAAAATTAAAAGGATTAAGCTATACCAAGAGTTTCAACATCATCTATCCATAATCACTTCAATTTAGCTCTTAAGTCACCTTATAATACATACTTAGCCTTCTCCATTATTAGAAACTCAAGTACATTAACTAGGCACACATAGCACTTATAAACTTAGAATCTTATGTAACAACATACTACCTTGGGTACACCTCTTTCTTTATAAAACTTAATGTTCTTTTTTAACTAAAGAACTAGCCACTATTCACCTTTTCATCTAGAGTTCACATAACTATATATTTCATGATCACAACTTCACTGATACCATATTTCATCAACTTAATCTCTTCCACGTACCATATAAGGCCTACAAGGTCAATTCCACAAAGCCAACATTACTATTCCCAACTATCATTCTTTTTACCACGATGATCATCTAAATTCAAGCTTGGCATCTAGTACATAATCGTAGATGTCAACACTATTCATATATACCAGTAAGAAATATAGCTATTAAAGAAGAAATAACTAAACAATAATCCATTGAAAGTTCATGTCAAACTAGTTAATCTTAATCTCACAATATATCTAATGAAAGTCTAAGAAGAACATTCTCTCTTTACAATAACTAATACTTATACATTCCTCTTCCTAAAATACATTCATAGTTCTATAAATATAATGCATTCCTTTCTTAAAATCAAAACCTAGATATTTCATTCTTAACCACTCTATCTTTTCTTTTAAAACCTATATTTAATCTTAACATCCCATAATATGACATCATAAAACTCTTCACTAGTTAAAATCTACTCTGATCCATCTTAAGAGAGATTCATCCTCTACATACTACCATGTAATCTACATAAAATTTGTAACACCTTTGCAAACATTTAAGTACTTATCATCCCATTGCTCACTTAATAAACACATAACTCCAACTAAATACTCAAATAAATAACAATGCCCACTTTTGGTGTTTACACTTCTAACTTTATATTCCTAGATCTAGGATCATTCTACCACATAAGTTTATGGCTTATAACATCCTAAATAAAACTATTCATCGGGTGGAAACACTACACAAATATTTTTAGACATATGTTCCCTTAAGGGTCCTATCTATTAAGGTTCCAAAAGGGATCCAAGGATATAATTTAGGTACAGTAGATAGACAAGATCTTATCTACTTATACATTCCTCTCCCTAAATTATATACAATGCATCAAATCAATTTTTATTTCAAGTTCAGAGTAAAAGTTTATGGACATTTTAGTGAAGCACTGTTAAATAGTCACGAAGTTAATGGCCGTGTCTGGGTTTGATAGCCCGAATGACGATCCTTCATTTGTGAAAAGTGAGTAAAAAGTTCCCTAGGGGTAATATATGTATATCAATTTTGACGCCCGATAGACCATGTATACATCTTGTATATCACTGTATAACAATTGTCTATTACTCCCTCATGCTTTGATTTTTTTAGATTTTCAAATTTAATCTAGTGTTTTATCTCATCTCCTCTTTCTGCAACATCAAGGTATGTTTCTTCAATATATTTTAATATAGTCTTAGCTATTTCTAATCATCAGTTATGAATATCTAACAAGATTTCACCCAACAATTCAAGGGTTTTCAAGGAAAATAAATCAGGAGTTTCAAGAATGCAAATCTTAAAGCTCATCCTTAAGCTAGGGCTTTTCTAAAGTATTGTTGGAGAAAATTAAGGTATTTAGGAATTCAACAAGTGTTGCCTTCCAGCCCTTGTGTTCAATCTTTCTCAGTTTTAGTTTTAAGTTTCAAGTTAAACTTCTAGGGTTTATCTCAATTATTTTGATATGATGAAGTTATGTCTCATAGCATGTTCTAGGATGATTATTATTAGTTCTTTTATTGTACTTACATATTAGTTTGTGAATTTTCATATCTTATCAAGTTAAAGTCAAATCTATGCTAGTATTTCATACGAGTAAGGTCTTTATGTTCATAAATTTATAGTAGAATCATAATATATGGTCAGTATTAAAAGATTGTTAAGCTTTCAAGGTTTAAGCATGTTTTGTAGTAAATTTATGATTTTTCATAACTATTACTTGGGTTTACAAAGTTTTGAGTTTATTTCAGAGTTAGTAAAGAAAATATTGATATTTTGGCATTACAAAAATTTAAACCTAGTCAGATGCCAGTAATTTCTAAAAGATATTGTAGTTACTTGAATTATAGATTTTGAAGAATTAGATGTAGTGTCAGTTAGATAACCTTTTTCCCAAAGTGGCTGGTATAAATTTTACTTAGTCAATTGGTTTGAAAATCATATCCCACTTGTCCAAAGTAGGAGAAATTGTTGTTTTAATTTTTGGGAGAAGTATTAGCACCGGGTGGATTCCTGCACGAGCGCCCTATCCTATAACCTACCTTGCCAACCATAGATTTATTATGGCCTAATTAGGAATTTGTTCAGCACTTAGTGGATCCATTTAATTTTTGAGTGGTCCTAGACCCAGTAAAGTAGGTCTGACTTAGAAAACATTCGTATTATTGATAGGGAACCCTTCCAGTATAGGGTCATATATTGGACCCTGTGGCTTCTCACACAAGGTATGAAATTATAAAAACTCCAATTATTTTTTATCTGTCAGTCTCTAGTAACAAGATTTTTATAATTTTTTAACTAAGTATTTATTTACCTTTTTAAAACTAATGAGTTTAATATATTTACTAATTTTACTAATACTCTAAAAAAAGTGAAGTTTCTTTCTATAAACTATCAATCTTGAATAATATTTTTGTAAAGACCCTTATGGTTATTTATGATAAATACGTGATGTTTTGCATTCTAGAGAATTTTAGTAGTTTTCCAAAGTCAATTAAGACTTTCTAGGACCAATAGTTCGATTTCTTGGAGGCTCGGTTGACAAATATTTCAAATTACCTATTTTAGAGCCTAAAACTAAGTACTCGTTAACTTTAGTCAACTTTCCTATAAAAGGAGCTCGGAATTAAATTTCGATAATTTCGTCAGCTTCAGAATGCAAAACAAAGTTAATATTGATCTTAAGTTCATGTTTCAAAGCTTTCTTGCAAGTTTCACAATTTTGTGGATTTATATTAAATTAAAGCCTAATTTGGTGCATGAGTGGTATTTTAGTATTTGAATGTCGAAAAAAAACTCTGATGCTTTTATCAATTCTGAAATAGTGAATTTAGGCTAATTTGACCCTTGATCGTGCTCGATTTGAGTTGGTTTGTGGAAAGTTGTAATTTTGTCACTTTGGCAAAGTCTTGGTTTGGGGGTCATTTTCACCAAAACGACCTCCGATGTCCATTTCATCACTTTCCTTGAGTCCAGAATGTGTTTTCACATAAGATACATATTTGGTTCCCCAAAATTAGACTTTGTTTCATTTCTGAACCCCTAGTTTAAAATTACTAAAAAGTATTGTTTTTGTTGGTGCATATATAGAATGATTTATCAGACATTTAGCTTAAAAATTAGAACGTGTCAATGTTTGATAGATCCCGGAAAAAAATAATTTATCAGTGAGGTGACTGATAAATCAGTACCTGTAGGTGACTTCCTAACTTTAGGGGGATGTCGATTTATCAGCACTTTGTCTAATTTATCGGTACCATCTCTTTTCCAGTACTTAGGGGGATACCAATTTATTAGCACAAGTGATGATAAATTGACATTTGAGGCATATTTTATCTGTTTTAGCCCTGTTTTAGGTTCATTATTTCCTAAAGTTTTCTCACATTTCCTCTCAGCTCTTAGCGTGGTTTTCCTTGGAAACATCCCCAAACTCCGAAGAAAAGTTCTTGAAGATTCCATACATCTTCCTCTTCTCATCCATTTAATTCAGTAAAAGCTGGGGTTTCCCTCCATTGATGCCCTAGTCATGATTTCTTGATTTCACTACTTATATCCGAAGTTTTGGGGTAAATTCTATTTCATTAGGTTTATTTTACTTCGTAGTAATCTTTCTTTTTTCCAATTTCATCGTATAATTTCATAAAGATAGAATCATTAAATCCCATTAATACTCTATTTACTATGGACTGTTCAAGGGTCTTTCCTTGCCTGAATTACGCTCAATTTTGGAGCACGGGTTTCTGGTAACAATGAAAAACATGTGGCGATATTTTTTTTTTGTTCTGACAAGTGAACCTCGTTAGCCCAGTTTAGGCCCGATTTAAGGCCCAGTCCAAAACTAAGCATAATTTATACTGTTAGACTGTGTAATACTATTTACCAAGTTTTATACCAATTAGAGTTCATTTGATATCAGTCGGAGTAACGTTTGCGAGTTTACAGCGCTTTAACATCGGATAATAGGTATGCTCTGTGGGGTTATCTCTAGGTATATAGCTTTAATAATGATACTAAATAGCAACCGTGAGTTGGTTATATAGTTTGTTATAGTAACCTTAGACCGTTATTTCGTCCATTCCTTATTTCTACCTATTTCGGCCTCTGAACATGGCGCTTGTAACCTAGGATTGTCCAGTGATACCTGTGCATGGCATAGGTGGTTTTTCATTTCATGTATCAATATACTTGTTGATATGCTATACATACATTATACAAAAGGTTGGGCCATAAGCACCGTTAAGAGTGCATTAGGGCTAGGCCAGTATACCTATATGATTATTGAGCCATAAAGGCTAGACACGAATATTAGTAAAAATAATGTAGAACGGCATAAAATAATAACTTGGAATGTTCTGATAACAATATGATTTAAAGGGAATTTTAACTGTTTTATACTCAGTGGTTTACCTAGCACCCGGTACTACTACTTCTACTTGTTTTAGCCCCGAATTTACACTCTGGCACAGAGAAATATCATTTGATTAATTAATCCTGGGACTTGAGACCGATGTTATTCGGTAGTGAGTATAGTTGTTGGCACTTAAGTCCGTCATTATACGGTAGTGAATACATCTTTTTGATACTATCACATATACTGGTTTGGAGGATTATTGATACAATTCCATAAGGACTTGGTAATACATTACAATGAGGTATGGGATGTCATAAATTGCCGACATTATGGATTTTGAGGCTTGGGATTCCGTGACTTGTCGAAATTATGACATACAGAGAATATTGATATATGTGAGAGATTGAACGCTAGATTTGATAACTGTAAGGTTATGGTATTGAATGTGAGGATATGATAATGGTAGAGATGATGTACTATTTACTTCTGTGACCCTACTTTATTTAGTAGCTAGCTTACATGATGTACTATTTACTTCTGTGACCCTACTTTATTTTCTTCTGTTATTTACTACTTTTATCATTTTTATGTGCCAAGTGGGCCCCCGAAGCCTATTGGGTACGGGTTGGTTTGGCAGCTTGTACATACACTACACTTGCCCATGTGTAGATCTGAGTACAGGTGCCCGACTGTGATTCAGAAGCCATTGTTTGGCATCCAGCTTTGTCCTGCTTCTTTTCAATAGTGGGGTGATCTCCTTGTGCTTTTGGAAATACCTTGACATTATACTTTTTTTTCATATATATGCTTAGAGTTTTTCTATTGCACTAACTACCGAGTTTTAGGTATTGTCCACTCATTTTAATTCTGCTACATTGAGTATTTTTTTCATTAATATTCTGTTTGTTATACTTGTGATTTCTATTTTTATTATAATAGTCCTCCATTTTGGCTTCGAATTTCAGGGTTGGTTTTCCTACTAGTGATATGGTAGGTGCTATCATGACTTGAGAAATTGGGTCATGACAATTGCACATTAAGATTGTATCTTAGATTTAGAATTGTTCATGCATTTTTATCGGTAAAGTTATAGTCTCAAATTAGTATGATGTGTAGTTTCAGCCAAACAAAGTTTTTATAATTAAATGATGATCGTCTTTACTCTATTAATGTGTCCATTCTTTATGTTTAGTCTTAAACCCTTCTTAATACTTGATATTTTAAATAAACCCATCTATCATACAACATTGTGTCAGTATAGTAGTGTTCAGTTCACCTTATTCCAGTATACTAGTGTTCAATTTAGCTTATGTGAGTATAGTAATGTTTGATTCATCTTGTATCATAATAGTTGTGTTCAGTCTAGCATCCATCGGCTTAGTGTCGTGCAGTTAAAATTAGTTTATTTTATGTGTGTAGTTCCATTCCTACATACATAGTACATTCTAATGTACTGGCACATACTTTTTCCTACACTTACCCTATAGAGTTAGAAGTGCCCTCTCAGCTCGTGATAGCAGGTATCAGTCAGGTGGTGATGAGTCCTCATATTCAGAGAACAAGATGTCTAGTTTAGATTACTCTCTCCTTTTATGCTTTATTTTGCAATTGTTTAGAGTTAGTTGGGGCCGAACTCAACAACTCTACAGCTCTTAGTAGGGACTTCATAGATAGTTAGTTGACTAGTTGTGGTAACTTTTCTATAGTCTTCATCATTTACCTTGAAAATTTATTGTATGTTTTTAGTTAAATTAAAAACCTTCTTCCATGTGTCTGTTTGAGCAATATTTCTAGTACATATGTTTCATGAATCATGATAGGCTAAGTAGTTTTCTCAGGCCAATCATGGTTCTGGGTGCCTATTACGTCTAGGATGTATGCTCGAGGTGTAAATAGCTTGGTATCAGAGCACAAAGTTCAAGTGTCCTAGGGAGTCTATGAATCAATGTATAGTAGAGTCTTTCTTATGAATGTGTTGTGCACCGTACTTATAATCAAAAAGCTACATGGCATTTAAGAAAAGTTTAGCAGTCCCGTAAGAAATTTGTACAGATTCATGCATTGCTTGAATTATATTATCTACCCTTATCTTTGAGGTGATAGAAGCAGTAGTGTTCGTATTACCATTAGTAGGATCTAAAAATAGAGCCATCGTAAAGTTAAACTTTTCATCAGGCTTTGAGATGAGAAATATAGTACAGTTTAATCAATTATTTTGAAAGATTGTGTTCCTGTTGTCATGAATCATGCAAGTATGATGCACTCTCAAGTCCTTTTGAAACCTTGGTTTAGATAGCACCTTAAAGGGGATGTATGTCTTATAGTGTTTAAGTAGTATTGTCACCTAAAGAGATGGTATTATTTGGAATGTTATGAGACAAAACTTAGGTGGTAGAATTCTCCTAGAGCAAGAACTGTGAAGTCATAGATGGATATAGTTATTGATTAAGGTGTGTTGCCCGAGTATAATATTTAGTAAGGAAGTAGAGGGGTTATATGTTTGTAAGTGTTGACTAATGGGTAACAACTCAGTTCAGATTCCATAGCAGTACGCAGAGGAGAGGCTGATGGTTAGGAATACTTTGATTATTTTTTTAGTAAGTAAAAATTATATGGTGGCAAGTTATTATGTTAGAAATACCTAGGATAGGATGTGAGCAAGAGGTAAAGAGGTTAAGAATTTACGAATTTAGGTTATACTTGTGGTTTTCTTAAGAGGAACCTATAGGATCCATGAGGTAATAAACCCATCTTAAAAAGGGAAGTTTAAAATTCAACAGGGGTTGCCTGACCCTAGAGAGTTAAATGGTTGTAGCCCAGTCTAGAGAAGAAGTCCCGAGACTAAGAATTTTCAGCTTTTGACTTTGGGGGAGATAGTAAGATGATAAACTAAGTCAAGTCTTGAGACTCAACACGTAAGAAGTCCCAGCATAGATCCATGATCATATAATGACACATTCTTACTCTAGTCTGCGCTTTGTACTTCAATCATAGACAAAATTCGTGACATGCCCATGTCCATGCATCTTCTGCAGATTTACATCTAAGTTTGATTTCTAGAATGAGAAGTAATTGCTTCAGACAACAGTCACAATATTGCTATTGTGTAGATATCTATTCAACTTAAGATATCAGCTATAGAGTTTTAAGTATGATTCATAAATCCAGTTTCCATTACATTTCAGCGATAAAATCTATTTCATAACTTTATTTTTAGGACCAGTCTTGGGTGTCAAGATTGCAGTAATGATGTATCCCTTTTCAGTAACGGTGCTCAGTTTATACTCCATTTTGAGTTTTAAATTTAGACCTTTATTCGTAACTTCTATAGGTTATGGTCATACTTTACTTTCTTCAGGGACTCCATGTATAAGGTGTCAAATCGGAATGAGAAAAGAATAGTCGAAGCTAAGATGGAAAACATCTTATTCTCAATTAGTAGTAGCTTCCGTGTTCATATGTCAACTAACTCGTTATGTGTTCTCATAGTAAATCTATAGAACTATTGATTATAGTAATGTTAAAGAATCCCTAGTAGCTTAAGATTCAAGAAACCATGAAGTGTGTATAATAATAGGCTTGAATATGATGATGACTAATATGTGAATGATTATTGTATGAGGCTAGTAACTCCTTAATTTGGAGCATAGGGTTGGTTGACTTTAGGTATAAGAGGAAATAGTGTTCTTGTGGATATAGACTATTAAATCTTGTGGCTTAGACTTGCATGATCACAGTGCATATAGCACCTTGTACCTCCAAGTTAGGCTTGAATATAATAAGAGCATATAGTTATCCTTAGAAGTTTCCTTTATAATCATTATAGGTTGTAAATGGTGTGCACAATATTTAAGAGGAAGAAGTATAGTTAAGGGATGATTTCTAAGCTAAAGGTCATCAAATTTCATTGTGAAGCCTACTGGATATTAGTTTCTTCGGCAGCTTGTACTCATACTATTTTACCCATGTACAGATCAGAGTACAGGTGCCTGAACGTGATTCACATGCCATTGTTCGTGCTGACCCTTTTGCTATCAGAGGTTCAAGGTGAGCTTGACATCCAGCTTTGGGTTGATCTCCTTGTGATTTCGAATATACCTTGACATTAGACTTTTAGTTTATATTCTATGTTAAGGGGTTTTGTATTACACTAACTACTGGGTTTTGGGTATTGTCCACTCATTGTAATTCCTCTACATTAAGTATTTTGTTTCTAGTTATATTCTTTTATTATACTTGTGATTTCCACTTTTGTTATAGTAGTCCTCCATTTTGGCTTCGGACTACAAGGTTGGTTCTCTTACTGGTGGTATAGTAGATGCCATTGTGACTCTAGAAATCGGGTTGTGAGAAATTGGTATCAGAGTCTTAGGTTCATTGGTGTCAATGTACAGAATAAATGTCTAGTAGTCTTGTAGATCGGTGTGGAGACATCCATGGCTTATCTTTGGGAGGCTATAGTGATATGTAGGAAAGTAACTCCTTCGTTTAAATCATATGTCGTGCATACATCCTTGATGGTTTATTAAAATATCTTACTCATTTTCATCACTCTTTCACAGATGCCTTGTACACATTCATCAACAGCTAAGAAGACATCCAGAGCACCTACCAAAGTACCTACTCCTGCTACTACTTTTGAGGCCCCAGTAGTATCTGTAGCACCTGCTACAGCACCTATTACAGTACCTGTTCCACTTTCTGTTGCAGCACCTCCTCCAGATATCCATAATCTCTAGTGGAAGTTTCCTATAGTGGTCCCCCTACAGATGGGACATAGACAGGTGTTCCAGTACCACAACCTATAGACAGGTGTTCCAGTTCTGCTTGTTATTCCAACAAATATTCCTACACTTGCTCAGGTTCTCCCAGTACCAGTTGTTTCTCCTGCCATTAAGCAATAAATAGCTACAGATTTGGAGTAGAAGCTTCTAACTAAATTTCTTAGGTTGGATCCCCCTCGATTCATTGGAGTCACGAGGGAAGACGCACACGAGTTTATAGTTGAGTCTAGGAGAGGTTGAGGAACCTTAGTATTTTAAAGACGCACGGCATAGCTTTCACTACCTATTAGATGCGTGGTACAGCTAAGTAGTGGTAGAGGGCTTTTGTTCTATGTAGACCAGCAGGTTCACCTCAGACAACCTGGACTAAGCTTATGAGATTTTTATGAGAAAGTTTGTATTAAAGGCAGAGGAAAAGCACCTTAGGAAGGAGTTTAGGAATCTTGAGCAGGGATTAATGTCAATTTAAGAGCATAAGGCTCAATTCCACCAGTTGTCAGTTTATGGTATGGATTTTATGCCTACTGAGGTGGAGAAAGTTCACATATTTTCTTATAGGTTGAGAGACGGGCACCGTGAGGCAGTGTATTTGCTATTATTTGATGTTCGACCATTTTAGGCCGTGGTAGATCATGTTATCTCCGTAGAGTCTTTCTATCACGAGTCGCATTAGCACAACTAGAAGAGGCAGAGGCATTAGAGAGGTTACAATGGGTCTCGTTCTTAGGGCCATGGTCAGTTCCATTATGCATAAGGCCATTCTAGTAGGCTGGTGTAGGCATCTCTAAAGGTTTTATCTCCTCCTTTAGCACAGAATTCTCGAGGATTCGGATCTTCTTAGCGGGGTGGTCAGATGGGTTTCGACAGATATTCTCGATAGAGTGGGACATTAGGGTTGTATTTTAAGTGTCAAATTATGGGCCACTATGCCAAATCTTTTCCTTAGAGGGACATTATTCAGCTTGCTCCTCGATTTGTACAACACTTGAGGGCAGTGCCTCCACCGGCTAAAGATGGGGCACAGGGTGACTATCATGGTGGTGTCCAGTATGGTAGGGATGGTGGTTGTGGCCATGATCATCATGGTAGTGATCACCAGTTATATGCTATTCCATCTAGGGTAGAGGAGGAAGCCTCAGATGCTATTATTACAGGTTTGATTTTTGTTTGTTCTATACCTGCCTCCACCTTCTCTTATGTGTCCTCTTATATTGCACCAAGTTTGGGGTTTCCTAGAGAGATATTATTTGTATTCATGTTTGTTGCTACCCCTATAGGGGATTCTTTAGTAATAGATCAGGTGATCTGGTCGTGTATGATTTCTATAAGTGGACTAGACACTTGGGCTGGCTTAATGGTTTTAGATATGGTTGTCTTTTATGATATATTGGGAATGGATTGGTTGTACCCTCACCATGAGGTTTTGGATTGTTATGCTATAAATGTTACCTTAGCAATACCTGGTTCATCTACGATTGTGTGGAAGGGTCCTAGTAGCCGGCACCGACATGGCTTATTTCTTGCCTTCAGGCTAGGAGGTTAGCGGGGAGATGGTGTTTGGAATATTTATCATATGTTCGTGATATTGAAGACGACATTCCTTCTCCTGATTCTATCCCCGTCGTTTTTTATTTCCTTGATGTATTTCTAATCAACCTACCAGGCCTACCACCAGAGAGATATTGACTTTTCTATTTATTTAAAGTCGGGAACTAAGACCATTTTTATTGCTCCATATCGTATGGCTCCTTCAGAGTTGAGAGAGATGAAGTTTTAGCTCCAAGATTTATTAGATAAAGGCTTTGTCCATCCAAGCGTGTCACCATGGGGTGCGCTAGTTATATTTGTGAAGAAGAAAAATAGTACCATGAGAATATGTATTGATTATCGGCAGTTGAACAATGTCACAGTGAAGAACAGATATCCTATACCAAGAATTGATGACTTATTTGATCAGCTTTAGAGACCCGCAGTGTTCTCTAAAATTGACTTGAGATCCATTCCATTAGTTGCAAATTCAGACAGAGGATATACCTAAGACAGCATTCAAGGCTCGTTATGGTCACTATGAATTTTTGGTTATGTCCTTTGGTTTGACTAATGCTCCAACAGCTTTAATAGATTTGATACATATGGTGCTTAAACCCTACCTAGACTCGTCTGTGATTGTTTACATTGATGAAATCCTTGTGTATTCGCGAAATAAACCTGATCATAAGCTGCATTTGAGGTTGATTCTCCATACACTGAGAGAACACAAGCTTTATGCCAAGTTCTCAAAATGTGAGTTTGGGTTGGAATACATTGTATTTTGGGGCATGTACTATTTAAGGTTGGGATTAAAGTTGATCAAGAAAAGATTTAGGCAGTGCGGATTGGCCGAGGTTGACATTTAGTTCTAAAGTTTGGAGTTTTATTTGTTTGGCTAGATATTATCGATATTTTGTTGAGATGTTCTCATCGATTGTAGTTTACTAAATTGACTAGGAAGGATATTGCTTTTCAGTGTTCTGATGATTGTGAGTTTAGCTTTTTGAATCTTAAGGCTTATTGACTTCAGCACCAACATTGACCTTGCCAGTTGAGGGTCGGGGATTCTCCATGTATTGTGATGTTTGTGGCATTAGTTTAGAGTTTGTTCTAATACAACAGTGTTAAGTGATCGTATATGCTTCGAGGCAGCTGAAGTTCCATGAACGTAACTTCCCCACTCATGACTTAGAGTTGGCGGAGGTAGTGTTCACACTTAAGATTTGGAGGCTTTATTTGTATGAGGTTCAATGTGAGATCTTTACTGACTATCATAGTCTCCAGTTCATTATGAACCAGCAGGAGTTAAATTTCAGGCAGTAAAGGTGAATAGAGCTACTAAAATACTATGACATTTCCATTCTTTATCATACAGTCAAGGAAAACGTCGTGATGGATACCTTATGTCAGAAAGAGGTTAATATAGGTAGCCCAGCAGCCTTGTCAGTTTCAGATAGGGTATTGGCGGTAAAGGTTAAGTCATTGGCTAGTCGGTTGGTTAGAATTAATCTGTCTGACCCAAGGAGAGTGTTAGCCTGTGTTAAGGCCAGATCTTTCTTGTTAGATCAGATACGGTAGCGACAGTTCAAGGATGAGGGTTTAGTCTCTCTTTGTAATCAAGTATTAGCTGGAGAGGCAGCAAGGCTTCTATTGATTTAGATGGGGTGCTTAGGTATGATGGTTGAATTTTTGTACCAAGGGTTGGTTATTTGGTGTAATTGATCTTGTGTGAGGCTCACAATTCCAGATACTCTATTCATCCTGGCACAGCCAAGATTTACCATCATTTGTGATAGTTGAATTTCTGGAATGGGATGAAAAGAAATATTGCAGAATATGTGTCTAAGTGTTTAAACTGTCAGCATGTTAAGTATGAGCATACAGAGGCTCCCTATTCTGTCTTAGAAGTTGGAGCGGATGATTATGGACTTTGTTTCTGGGTTGTTGCGTACTAGAAGACATTATGACACTGTTTGGGCCATTGTTGACAGGCTGATCATTCCTACTCACTCCTCATATAATGCATGGTGTTCCTATATCTATCATTTATGATAGAAGCACCTAGTTTACTTATACATTTTTAGAGATCTATTCAGCGGGACTTGGGTACCGAGGTTCATTTGAGCATAATATTTTATCCACAAATTGATGGTCAGTCCAAGCGGAATATTCAAGTATTGAAGGATATGCTGAGGTCTTGTGTGATAGATTTCGGTTGTGCTTGGGATCAATATCTACCATTGGTAGAGTTTGCTTATAAAAATAGTTATCACACTAGTATTAAGATGGCACCATTTGAGGCACTGTATGATAGACGATGTAGATCGCCTATTGGGTGGTTTGATGGTTTTTAGGCCATAGTGCAGTCTTGAGATTTGTTGCATGATTCGCTTGATCAGGTTTGATTGATTTAGGATAGATTAAGGGCAGAGGAGAGTAGGAAGAAGAGCTACACAGATCATAGGCTTCGTGCCTTAGAGTTTAGAGTTGGTGAGAGAGCGTTTCTGTAGGTATCTCTGATACACAATGTGATGTGGTTCGGTAAGCGGGGCAAGCTTAGTCCCAGGTATATTGAACCATTTGAGTTTTTGGAGAGAGTTGGTGATGTTACCTATAGATTGACCTTACCTTCTATGCTTTCAACTATTTATCTAGTATTTCATGTTTTATTGTTGCAGCAGTATATTCCCCATGAGTCTTATGTCATTTGAGAGGATTCAGTGCAACTGGATGAAAAATTTTCCTTTGTTGAATAGTTTTCAAAAGTTTGGCTAAGGATGTTAGAAAGTTGATGTCCAAGGAGATTCCAGTAGACAGGGTACAGTAGAGGCATCGTCCAGTCGAGGAAGCAACTTGGGAGATCAAGAGTGAGATGCAAAAATAGTATTTATAGCTGTTTGAGACATCAGATACTTTCTCTTCCCATTTATTTCATTCTTTTACCTGACTTTTATTTATGATAAATACACAAGGTTTTGTAATTTAGAGAATTTTACTAGCTTTCCAAAGTCATTTATGACTTTCTGGGGCCAGTAGTTCAGATCCCTAGCGGCTCGGTTGAGAAGTATCTCAATTTTCCTTTTTTATAAATTAAAACTAAGTACTCATTGACCAAACTCAACTTTCCTTCAAGAGAAGCTTGAAATTAAATTTTGATAGTTCCATCAGCTTCAGGATGCCAAACAAAGTCAAGATTGACCATAAGTTTGTATTTAGAGTTTTGTTTGCAATCTATGTTCATTGGTGGATATCAGTTAAGTTTAACGCCTACTTTAGAGCGTGGGTGGTATTTTGGTTTTTAGAGTATCGGATCAAAATTCTGACGCTTCCATCAGCTTTGAAATGGTGATTTCAAGCTAATGGAGGTGTTGGTACATTTCTCGTACTTGTCATTGTATTTTTTAAGGTGTTGGTGGAAATTTTATAACTTTAAGCCTAAGGGTTGACTTGGTCAATAGTTCCCTAAAACAACCTCAAATTTCGATTTCGACTGCACTATTGAGTCCCAAATGTCATTTAGGGTATGGATACATAGTTTTTTTGCATAAAATAGACTCCAAACGCATTTCGATTGGTGATTTAGAGTGTCTCTTTCCTTTAGTTTCTACTGTCAAAACTTGCAACTGGTGCAGGTAAATCCTTCTTCGCGATCACGATGTAGTAAATTTTCACTTCTATACAATCGCATGATTGTAATATGCGGTCACGATGTTTCACAATCCCTCCTCTCAACAGGATCACATTCTTCCCTTTTGTTACCGCGATGACCAAAGCAGGTACTCTATGCAATCACGACCCCTAGTCACGTGATCACGATGAATTAATTTCCTGTCAGTTTTATAAAATCCCTACACGACCCTCAGTTCTTATTTCTTCAAAAATATTACGTTTTACTTAGTTCCTGTATGAAAAACCCATTCCAAACATCAATCCAAGGCTTACATGATCTCTATTAGTTGACTAGACAATTGGGCTAACTTGATGCTTTTAGAAATGGTTGATTTTGATTTCATTTTAGGCATGGATTGGTTGTCCACTTGCCATGCAATTTTGGAATGTTATCCCAAGACTGTTACCTTAGTTGTGCCTAGTTCATCTCTAGTTGTATGGCAGTGTTTTAGTAGCCGCATACCGACAGGGTTTATTTCTTGCCTTCAGGCTAGGAGGTTAGTAGGGAGAGGGTGTTTGGCATATTTAGCTTATGTCCGTGATATCCAGGCTGACATTCCTATTCCTGAGTTTGTCCCTTTTATTTCTAATTTTCTTGATGTATTTCTGACCGACCTACCAACCCTACAACCAGAGAGAGATATTGACTTTGCTATTGATCTAGAGTAGGAACTAAGCCCAATTCTGTTGCTCCTTTTCGTATGGCTCCTGCAGAGTTGAGAGAGCTGAAGGTTTAGCTCCAAGAATTTTTAGATAAGGGTTTCATTCATTCTAGTGTTTCTTCATGGAGTGCTCCAGTTCTATATGTTAAAAAGAAGTATGGTACTATGTAGATGAGTTTTTATTATCGGAATTTGAACAAAGTCACCATGAAGAACAGATATCCTATGCCAAAAATTAATGATTTATTCGATCAGCTTTAGAGAGTTGCAGTGTTCTCTAAGATTGACTTGATATCCGGTTACCATCAGTTACAGATTCAAATACAGGATATTCCTAAAAGAGCATTCAGGACTCGATATGGCCACTACGAATATTTGATTATCTCATTTGGTCTGACTAATGCTCTAGCAGCTTTCATGGACTTGATGCTTAGGTTGCTTAAGCCCTAACTAGACTCTTTTATGATTATATTTATTGATTATATTCTGGTGTGTTCGTGGAATGAGTCCGATCATGAGCAGCATTTCATAATGATTCTCCAGATACTGATAGGACACAAGCTATATTCCAAGTTCTCAAAGTGTGAATTTTGGTTGGATTTTGTTGCATTTTTAGGACATGTAGTGTGCAAGACTGGGATTAAATTTGATCCAGCAAATATTCAGGTGGTGCCTGATTAGCCGAGGCTAATATTTATTTCTAAGACCCAATTTTATTGGCTTAGCTAGATACTATCAACGTTTTTTTGAGGGTTTCTTGGTAATTATGGCACCATTGACTAAGCTGACTGGGAAGGATGTGGCATTTCATTAGTCTAATGAATGTGAGTTGAGTTTTTTAAATTTCAAGGATTTGTTGACTTTAGTGCCAATATTTACCTTGCTAGTTGAGGGTCAAGGATTCTCTGTTTACTATGATGCTTCTGGTGTTGGTTTGGGTTGTATTGTGATACAGTAGGGTTAAGTTATTGTGTATGCTTCGAGGCAGCTGAAGGTCCATGAGAAAAACTACCCCACTCATGACTTTTGAGTTGGCTGTGATAGTATTTGCATTTAAGATTTGGAGACATTATTTTTATACGGTCCAATGTGAGATCATTACTAACTATTGTAGTTTTCAACACATTATAAACCATAAGGAGTTGAATTCCAGGAAGTGAAGGGGGATTGAGCTACTAAAATACTATGATATTTCTATTCTCTACCATCCGGGCAAGGAAAATGTAGTGGCGGATGCCATGACTCGAAAGAACGTCAGTATGGTAGCTTAGCAGCCTTATCAGTTTCACAGAGTCCATTGGCGGTGGAGGTTTATTCAGATGATTAGACATGATCTATCAGACCCTAGGAGAGTGTTAGCATTTGTTGAGCCAGATCTTCCTTTCTAGATTAGATTTGGTAGCAGCAGTTTGAGGATAAGCATTTGGTTGCTATTTATGCTTAGGTTTTAGTTGGAGAGGCTGGCAGGGCTTCTATTGATACAGATGAAGCGCTCTGGTATGATGGTCGCATTTGTGTACCACAGGTTAGTGATTTTGTGCAGTTGATCTTGTATAAGGCTCATAGCTCCAAGTATTCTATTCATTCTGGTGTAGTGAAGATGTACCGTGATTTGCAGCAGTTGTATTAGTGGAGTGGGATAAAGAGGGAAATTATTGAGTATGTGTCTAAGTGTTTGAACTATCAATGAATTTGAAATTCAGTAAGGATGATGGCCTTCTCTTTGAAAATCCAAAGAGGTATAGACAGGTTAACTATGAGCATCGGCGACCAGGTGGTTTGATGCAAAAGCTTCCTATTTGGACTTGGAAGTGGGAGCGGGTGAGTATGGATTCCGTTTTGGGATTTTCTTGAACTAGAGAAGGCATGATACTATTTGGGTCTTTTTTCCCACTCACTCCTCTTATAATGCTCAATGCCTGGCTCAAATCTATATTTATGAGGTGGTTCAGTTGCATGGTGTT